>OZ034977.1:35212851-35220351 GCA_964030785.1 Siderastrea siderea | reverse complement strand
AACCTGAAAACAAAATTCCCTGACTTTTCACTGACTTTGACAAGAACTAAGATTTTCCATGACTTTTTGCAAAATTCCCTGACTTTTCCCTGACCTTGAAAAATTTTCGTTTTTCCCTGACTTTTCACTGACCGTGGCAACCCTGCCAGTGGAACGCCGTTGTTTTTCTTCAAGGGCATGGACGTACTCCTTAAGGAATCTCTTTCTAAGGTTCTCTTTGCTTCTCTGCAAGAATCTCATTCGTCTTGTTACGCCATTTTCTGCAATCTTCTCAAGGTCTTCCTCTCAGCAGGGTGTTGGGTGTAAGCACTGGTTGTTCAAACTCCTCCCCCTGATAAAGCAGTGGCCTGTTGTTCATGCAAGTTTCTACATCCAGCAAGGTTTCTTCAAGCTCTTGATAGGTTATAGAAGGCTTCGGCCAATCGCCTTTGAAAGGCTCCTCTTCATGATACCAACAAGGCGCTCAAAGAAGCCACCCCACCACGGGGCCCGGGATAAGTTAAACTTCCATTTTATGTTCAGCGCCCCCATGTAGCTAGACTGTGGTTCTTCGTCAGCACGGATACCCATTTCCCAGTGGCCACGAACGTCTTCCCAGGGTCACTCACTATGGTCTGTGGACACCCTTGTCTGGCAATGAAGTCCTTTAGCGCTCTTTGAAACTCTGCAGCAGAGAGGTCACGACAAAGCTTTAGGCGTACCGCTCGAGTGCTGGCACAGGTAAATAGTGCATTGTACGCCTTGGCAGTGGTAGACTTCCTAACTTTGTAGTAGACAGGTCTCGCAAAATCCATGCCTGTTACTATGAAAGGGGTGGACACTTCAGCCCTAAAAGCTGGCAGTGCCACAGTTGTAGCGCATGAGGTAGACACCGGCTTCTTCCAATAGTGTTTGCAAACATTACAGTTGCGAATAACCTTCTTGGTTAGCGCTCTCAGTTTAGGAATCCAGAACTTCTCTCGGACGCGGCACATGGTTGTTGATACTCCCCCATGTAGCATTTGCTCATGGACTTGCTGAATCATCAAGGAAGCCAGCTTGCAATCTCGGGGTAGGAAGACTGGGTGATAACCTGGGACTTGGCCCACACATCTCAGTATTCCATCTTCACACTTCTTCAGGTTCACATCTGGGCTGACGCAGTGTGACTCGCTGGAGGCGGACGTGTTTTCTATAGCTCCGTCTCTTTGAGATATGTTAATCTGAGTTACCAGTTGCTAGACCGCTCATGGATGGAACTAGAAATACGTGACTCGCAGAACCTCGCGAAGCTCGGGCAAGGGTGCACCACAAGGGGTGGGGAAGGGATAGAATTTCGGTTTAACTGGAGGTGTGGATGGGTGGCCACAATGGTCCCGAATTGGGAGTTTAGATCGACATTCTGGTTCCCAGTCGCTTCCATGTAACTTGCATCCAATCCCCTGTCATCCTGAAATCTAATGCATAGGAACTGGGTATGAGTTTCCGGGTGTAATTTGAGCTAACTGTTGTATTCTGACATAAGGTAAATTGCTGTTGTCCAAGACAATATGTAGTGGTGTTTCTGTTTATTTTGGTTGGTTGAGAGTAGGTTTATCAGAAATGCATGCGCAGTTCAAATTCCAACTTGGAGCCGCACGCATGTTACCTCCAACATTAACCCGTCCACTTCCTTTAGATGCTGTTGTTCAGCTTTTATTCTGTTTACTGGGAATTGACAAGTGTCAATAGCTAAAACAACTCATTATTTCCTTTGAATGGTTGAGATAGCAGGAGTCTACCTCTGCTGAAAAGTGATGCGGCGCATAAAAAAAATTATTCGTTTACAGCCAAAAATTGAAAATGAGACTAAACCAAAATAATGGCAAACAATGCATAGAGTTTCATATTGATGTGGTAGCAAGTTTATTCATTCCCTTTAACATACTATAAAAATTGGATTAGATAACTGTCACAATAAATTAACCTTTGAAGCCCAGTGATCAGCATCTCTCTACAATAATAATGCTTTAATTTGGTCATCAGAATTAAGGAATTGATCACCAAACATGAATAGTGTTAATGTTAGTAGAAAGAACTTCTCTGCACTAGTACTACAAGAAATGTTTGAAGACCAGTAAGGAGAATTTGTAGGTTTACATTGGGGCTTACAGGGTCAATTGGTATGGAAAGCAACCTTCAGAAGTAAGTAAACTTTCACATATACAAATCATGTTGAAGGTGATCAGGATCTCAATTCTCATGAACTCGGTGCTTGCTTGTACATTACGAGCAGAGTTGTGATGCTGGTGACTGTATGTAGCATGAAATTATTATCAATAATTAATATTAAGCAGTAATTTTTGTTTCACATCAAATACATACTGATTACATGTATGTACCTATCCCCGCTACACATTAAGTGGTAATTGCTAGGAGCAGAGCAAGTGCATTTCTATCCAAATTGTGAACAGACATTTTCCTTTCTGAACCATCTAAATATTATAATTTTTTTAACTATTAATAGGGTCAATATCCAAAACGGAAAACATAAACTCTTATAAATTCTTACTGATCCAATATGAATTATTGGAACATTTCCTCGGGAACGTCCTAAACTTAAAAATCAAGTTCTTTTTACTGCTCATACACAAATATGCACTGTTTGGGGAATTGAAACCTACTTTGTGAAATAATTTACGGGTAATTTCTCTTGTGTAATTTGTGGTTTTGAACATACTTGGAAAAATAATCATATGTTGATTATTACTGGTACATCAAGAGTAAAGATAATGGCAGAGAGAGGAAATAATTGAATCTGTTCAGTCACCATCCGTTGGAAAGGTATTCTAGCAAAAGTATTTTGATGATCGTGTATTTTTGTCGCCTCTCGTTAACTCTAGCAAAATCATTTTGTCGAAGCACCTGATAGTAGGTGTCGCCGGTCCTGATCGGTTTTAGCACACATTTTCTCGAACAATTTAATTTGTAGTCGCTGAGTTCATTCTCACTATTCAATCGGTGTGACTGAGTTATAATTTCGAAGACCTTGTATCGATTCTCGCGTTGTTGGGGAATCTCGTTTTGTAGTAGCGCTGTGCTATTAAGCTAAATCTAAACTAACTTGTCTACGTTCTAAGATTTCTCGCCTGTGATATTCCAGTCTCCTGTTTGTCCTGTTGATGGCGTTAGTCAATTTATCCTTCGCTAGGTTATTACCGGTAAACGATGTTCGCTAACCGTTTGTCGCCGACTCTTTCGCCTTCGTTGTACGCGCTGAATTTCAAGTCGGCGTTAACGCTGAGTTTCAGTTGTAAATCTCCCCCAGAATGGATTTCCAGCCACTTGTTAAATCAGGGGTTGCTGTCTTTGCTTGGTCCCTCATTTACATCAGAAATTGGTCCAGTAACTTATTCACAGACGATGAATAAACATGTCAGCACGCAAATGTTCGCAGCGAAGCAAGCAAGAAATGAAGAAACATGAGAGTGCACAACTGTCAGCGGTCGCGATTTGGCTTTGTTGCTAGGCAACCGTGCAGCCACCTTCGAAAAATATATAGGCAGATCGAGATTTGACCGCCCTTCAGCAATCCTCGCGCGATCCCCACGCGACAAATTTATAAACCTCGCTTCGCGAGGAAAAACATAATGGGGAATGAAAAGGAAGATAGGTCATCTGCTTTTGGCGGTCGCAAAAGATTGAGAGAAAATGGTTCGCAAACGGATGAAGATGAACAGGTGGCAGCCATGACGCAGAGAAGCTCAACAGAGGTTCGTTTTGACGACCTGAGCGATAAGCTAGATAGAGTCCTATCAGCATGCAAACAAATGGAGTCCCTGAAAAGCGAAATTATTACTCTACGTAGTGAAGTTAAGGATTTGAAGGACTCGCTGAACTTCGCTCAAGAGAATATCACTCAACTTCAAACAGAGTTAGCGAAGACGACGACAACCGTTGAAGAACACGGTGATGATTTAGATACCATGAATGCTGATATTGAAGCACTGAAACGAAGAAACATAAAATTGGAAGCATATACCAGGCGCGAGAATATGCGAATTTACAATGTTAATGAAGAATCGGAAGAAAATATCGAAGATGTGGTAAGAAACCTTTTTGTAAGCAAGATGCAAATTCCACCCGAAGCTGTTAAAGCGATTAGATTTGAAAGGGTGCACAGAATTCCAACTAAAACATCAAGCCAGAGATCGGAAAGCCGACCTAGACCAGTGATTGCTAGATTCAGCCATTATCAGGACAAAGAATTTGTTCGTTCCTTTTACAAGAACTTAAAAGGAACATCTCGGACGACTTCCCGAAAGAAATTGAAGATATCCATAAAACGCTGTATCCAGTGTTAAAAAAGGCCAAACGGGATCAGAAGAAAACATTTTTTAATTTTGACAAACTCATCATTGATGGGCAACTCTACAGAGGAAAAGAAACCAAAAACCTTCCCTACTATGGAAATATCATGAAGAACTTTGTTTACATGTAATCCCATGAACGGTTTGAACTGAAGAAGAGAGAGAACACAAGGTTCGAATACACGACTGGCAAATGATTGACTGTGTGTTTACATGTGTGTGTGGCTTGTGTATGTGTGTTTTGTTCTTTATATCTTGTTTTAAGGGGAAAATAATTCTTGTTCCGTACTTTAAAGAAACAATTACTACTCCGTATTTTAAAGAAATATGCGAACACTTCCAAATGAATCTCAAAAAAGGAATATTTTCTATATACTACGAAAAGTCGTGGATGGCAAAATAATTTAAATTAGTCTCCCTCAATGTAAGGGGTATAAACAATTTTCATAAACGTAGAGTCATATTTACGTGGTGTCGAAAAAGAAAAGCTGACGTCATATTCCTTCAGGAGACACATTCAAAGGAGGAATCTGAGAAACAATGGGTGAATGAATGGAGTGAGAAAATTGTTTATTCACATTCGTGCCAAGAACTGTTCGTGATTGGAATAGCCTCCCAGATTCCATGGTTCTGGCGCCTGGCCTGGAAGCCTTTTAGGACCGGCTGTGGTGCCATTTTGCCAATAGCCACTGACCATACCCTAAGTTTTTAATTCCCAAGCACTTTTTTTTTTTTTTTTAGAAATAGCACCTTTTTTTTTTTTTAGAAATAGCACCTGCACTGACGCTCACGAGAATCTTCATTAAGAAGGAGGTGGGTTATCCGAGGAAGAAGAAAAAGAAGAAGAAGAAGAAGTCCAAATTCCTGCGGTGTAGCAGTGCTGATAAGAAACGGATTTAATTGCATAATTCATAACACTATTATTGATCCCTCTGGGCGTTATATTATATTAAAATTAGATATAGAAGACATGGTTTATGTCCTAATAAACATTTACGCGCCCAATAAAGATAAAATAACTTGCCAATTTTTCAAAAATTTACACAAAAAGCTGCAAGAAGAGAATTTAGATTGTGTAGAAAATATTATTTGTGGAGGAAAAAATGAAACTAAGCTTCGTCAATATGCAGACGATACTACTGCTGTGTTTTCAAATTTAAACTCGGCAAATGTTTTATTTCAACAAATGAATTTATTTAAAAATTAATTCGGACTTGAAGTCAACAGTTCAAAAACCGAAGGTATGTGGATTGGGTCTCTTAAAAAAAAAAGAAGAAAAGCCACTTGGAATAAATTGGCCAAATGAAGCCATTAAAGCTTTAGGAGTATCTTTCACGTACGATCAAACATTACTTTACGAAAAAAACTTCCGGGAGAAACTCGATAATATGAAAAAACTTACAAATATTTGGTCTTCAAGAGGACTTTCTATTTATGGAAAGGTCACTATTATTAAATCTTTACTCATCCCTAAATTAGTCTATGCGTCCTCCTTGCTTCCAACCCCGACAAGTATTATCAAACAGGTAAATCGTATAATCTACACATTTTTGTGGAACGGAAAAGACAAGGTGGCAAGGCTCTCAGCAATTAACAACTTTGTAGGTGGAGGTATAGAAATGATAGACATAGACAGCATGATCAAAGCTCTTAGGCTAGCCTGGTTGAACCGGATATTCAATAATAATGAAAGTACATGGAAAATCTATTTGATCCATCTCTTAAAAGATGTAACAAGTATTTCCTAAATTTAGAAAATCGACACTGCAAAAGGAAAACAATTATGTAGATCAAGACAAAGGACGGAGTAAATATTACGAATGACTCTGACATTTTGAGAGAATGCAACTCCTTTTATAATGAACTTTACACATCCAAAATTACAAAGAGAACAGAAAATTTGGAAGAACTTTTCTTTGATCAGGAACATCCTAAACTCAATCAAATTGATAAGGAAAAATGCGAGGGCCCATTAACTGAAAAAGAATACCTGGAAGGAGTGAAGTCGATGGAACTCGGTAAGTCACATGGTACAGATGGTCTTCCTGCTGAATTTTATAAAGTGTTCTGGAAGGATATATCTCCTTATCTTATAAGTTCCCTTAATAGAAGCTATCAGAAGGGTAATTAGTTAGCGATAACCCAGAGGAGAGGTATCATATCATTGATCCCCAACAAAGACAAAGCGTTAAACGAATTAAAGAACTGGAGGCCTATAACCCTACTAAATTGCGACTACAAAATTGCGTCTAAGGCAATCGCTTCTCATCTCAAGACTGTGTTGTCGGATCTAATAGAGTACGATCAGACTGGCTTCTTGAAAGGCCGTTCTATTGCAGAAAACATTTGCTTAATCAACAATGTTATTTCATACACACACTCAAAAGGTATTCCTGGATTACTGACCTCTTCGTTGATTTTGAAAAAGCTTTCGATACTATCGAATGGTCTTTTGTTCGAAAAACCCTGGAGCATTTTGGTTTTGGTTCATCTTTTATCAATTGGATCAGTCTATTTTATACCGATATCCAAAGCTGTATAATAAATAATGGCTGGTCAGGGGGTTTCTTCGAGTTGGGTAGGGGTGTAAGGCAGGGCTGTCCGCTCTAACCTTACATTTTCATCTTTGTGTCGAGGTGCTAGCTACCGCTATACGCAGGGATAACGAAATTAAAGGAATCTCTGTAGGAAATGTCGAATGTAAGATTAGTTAGTTTGCAGATGACACTACAATGATTCTAGTTGGTCTTACAAGTGTCACTTGAGAGATCCTTTGCATTGTTAGACAGCTTTGGTCAATTGTCTGGCCTGCGAGTTAACTGCGAAAAAAGTGAAGTTCTTTGGGTAGGATCCAAGACAGGTTCAAATCAAATTATGTGCCCACAAAAAAACTTGACATGGGCAAATGGCAAAGTTAAGGCTTTAGGTGTTTGGTTTTGTACGGACCAAAATTTAGGAATGAAAATGAATTATGAAGAGAAGGTTCGGAAAGTTGAGGATATCCTTAACAATTGGCAAAATAAGAGATTAACGCTTTCGGGAAAAATTACAGCTATAAAGGCTTTAGCTGCATCTCATCTTGTATACGTTATGTCGTCACTATGTACATGTTATAAATCGTTAAAAGCAGCAAATGACATGCTTTTCAAATTCTTATGGGATGGGAAAGGGG
>OZ034977.1:35142651-35212651 GCA_964030785.1 Siderastrea siderea | reverse complement strand
ACAAAATTAAACGGACTGAAATGATAGCTGATTATTGCGATGGTGGTCAAAAAATGTTAGACATTATGGAATTTAATAAATCTTTGAAGATTGCGTGGATATTAAAATATATTTCTGATGAGTGCAAATCTAAATGGAAGTGTTTTTTTTATTTCCTTCTTTCTAAATTGGGAGACAAATTAGTTTTTCTTGGGAACTTGAGTAAAAAAGATGCTACGAAACTCAATGTCAAAGATAATTTCCTCCAAGAACTTATAGAGATTTAGGCCGACTTTAACTACAGAGATTCTTTTGACACCCAACGTGACTTTAGTGGTAGTCTGATATGGAACAACTCATTAGTAAGAATTGCTGGTGAGGCTGTCTTCTACAAGAACTGGGCAAAAGCCGGAGTAAAAAATATCAAAGACCTCATGAATGATGAGTATGAGGTCATATCTTATAGAAACTTTAAAGAGAAGTATTGTTTTCATGTTTCCTTCCTTGAATTTTATGGAGTAGCCTCGGCCATAAGGTCCGCCATGAAGACTTTGAAAATGAAATCACAAAGTGAAAACGATCAAGGGATTTCAGTACAAAAACTGTTTGCAGCAACTAAGCCAACCAAATTAGCTTATGAAATTCTAATAAATAAAAAATCTACTCGCCCTAAAAAGAGTCAAGAAAAATGGGTAAGAGACTGTAAACTTCAAGCTGTGGAGGATTTGAACTGGACTTTTATTTATTCACTTCCAAGGATATGTACAGTAAGTACTAAACTAAGGAATTTCCAGTTCAAATTCCTCCACAGACGTATAGCAACGAATTCCTTTCTTTTCAAAATTCGAATATCGGATACAGCTCTTTGTTACTTGTGTAAAACAGACGAGGAAACACTAATTCATCTTTACTGGGAATGCTCAGTTACAAAATCTTTTTGGCAAAGTGTGAAATAATTTTTCGTTTCAATCCATCTTATACCAGCCTCGCACGTTTTAGACATGTATGAATGTTTAGGCTTCGGAGGAGAGCAAGATGATGTATTACTAAACCACTGTTTGCTCCTTGCAAGATATTATATCTATTGTTGTAAATTTAAAAATGTCTCTCCATATATCGGAGAATACGTGCAACGGCTGAAATTCAATTTTGAAATTGAAAAACAAGTTTCTATGGTGACAGGTTCAGAGAACAAATTTCAGCAGAGATGGTGCAAAATTCTCCAGCCACTATAAGAAGTGGCTTCTTACACAACTTTAATCTCCTCCTTTTCTTTAATCCAAAACCAATTTTTGCTTAAGTATCTTTTTTAGCCGGGTTCCTCCCTTTTTTTTATCCTGCTCTCCGTCTACTTTGCCTTAAATTTGTTCTCCCCCCCTCTTTTTTTCTTTTAGTTATTTATTTATGTTCTAGTCATGTGAACCTGTGTAAATGTGAACTGTTACAATAAAGTGTTAACTGAAAAAAAAAGTTAAATACTGATATGTCATTGGGCGCGAGCCTTTAACCTTGATGAACAAATATACGCCGAGACCTTTGGTAGCAAAAGATAAGTCAAATTGGGATATCGAACC
This sequence comes from Siderastrea siderea, assembly GCA_964030785.1. NCBI lineage: Eukaryota > Metazoa > Cnidaria > Anthozoa > Scleractinia > Rhizangiidae > Siderastrea > Siderastrea siderea. The sequence continues at coordinate 35,211,098 of OZ034977.1, read as the reverse complement.
TGGATTATCCTTGCATGACTTCAGCACGCGTTCGTAGCGCGGCAAGTATCGCCCTACGACTTCCAAGAGCTCTTCGACCGTGGCCCAGTGTCCTTTGGCCTCTAAAGGGTCGATATCGTCTCGAGCTCGTCCATTGTAATCGCATCATCTTGGAGACGGTTTTGGACACTTTTTTCAAGTACAGCTCTGTACAAGATAACCCTCTTAATACCGATTCTGAAGCTCCATTCACTTTTCTAAAATCCCCCAATTCTGCAATGGCGTCCAAGTAGCCTATGCGCCCTGCACGCCTGAGATTCCACTCGCCTTGCATCATGTCAACAAATGTGAAAAGGAGATTAGGCGAACATAGACTAAAGTCAACGATTTCAAATGTGAGATCCTCATCTTCTTCACAACAGAATTTAAGAAATTTCAAACACCTGCTGACAATTTGGTGTGCTTGCCGATCGCTTTTACAACCACCAGCACTGCCGGTAAACCAGGACAAGAAATCTTGAGCGATTTTGCTTGACATGTCAAAAGAGAGAGCTCGCCTGATTTTAAGTAAAGTCTTGTCATCATTATTGGCGTCATTTTTGTTGCTTTGTTGTTGGCATGCTTCAGTCTGAGTAATGTTTGGCTTTTCGTCGAAATGCAAGTACCCACGGTGTTTGTTCTTGGCGTGTTTTCTGCAGGTTCTTTGTGTGGTAAATCCATCATGCTTACAGCCTTGCACTGGTCGCTGAAAAAGACCATCAGAGTCGTCTTCTTCTAAGTGAAGCCTTTTGGGTTTAGGCGACGCATTTGGTAGTTTTGACCAGTCGATTTCCACTCCTCTTTTGTTCATCTTTTAAGATCTGATATTGTGAAGTTTCTCACGAGACTACTGTATTTATACCAAATAGCTGGCCCGTTCTGTACACAATAAAACCAAACAAAGGAGCAGACAAAGGTACAATTCTCATCTTGTTCAAACCTGCCCTAACGTGATTAAACTTGTATCAGGCAAGCCAAGGCTAAAAATTAAATTTGTCCTTGGGCATGTTAGACTGACAAACTAAAATCAGAACTTGTGTTCCTGTTGACCAAAGCTAAATAGGAACATTTAGTGAACCAAGTAAAAAGGGAATTCTAGTTCCTCTTTAACTTTAAGCGGATCTTTTTAGCTCCAGTATAAAAACGGAACAATTGTTCCCACTCAGCAGGAAAACGAATAACTTCCTTAGGAAAAAAATTGCTTTGGAAAGGAACCACTTAATACATTTGGGAACGACAAGCCACAATTAGGAACAGCACGTTCCTAATTGTTCATAATAAAATACTTAAGCGGAACAATTGTTCCTCATTATTGAACTCCGGAACTTAATGTACTGGTTAAAAGGAACAAATTGTTTGAAGGAGAACACTCGATAAAATCGGAACCATTTAAAAAGGACCATTTGTTCCTAAAAAGATCAAAACGGAACAAAGAGTTCTCTTTATTCTAAATAAAAAGGAACTTCGTGTTCACATTTATGACAAAAGGAACCCTTTGTTCTGAATTTAGACATCACTGTTCTTATTTTTGATTTCGGCCTAAATAAAAGTTCCTTTAGATGTATTCAGAGTTTGTTCCTAAAGCAATAAGTGAAACAAAACACTAAAGCTCGCGGAACAGTACCTTTTCAAGAAAGCCATTATTTTTCGAGTTGCATCAGTTGAAATCATAATTTGGAAACTTGCTTATTTGAGCAATATGCCAACAAGGCGGGCAAAAAAATATCGACAAAAAACGTTGTCTTTAGAGCCAAAATTTCTGCTGTCATCGATTTTGGGGAATGTAAATGATGAGGATGATGATGGTTATAATAATACTAATAATAATAATAACGGTGATGACGATGTTGATGATGATGATGATAATAATAATAACTAATTGATCTGGCAAGGTCAGCTGGAAGATAATATAGAAAGACTCCGAATTCGAAATTCGAAGCAACTTTTGACTTTTGGGTCGTGTTATACATATTGCTGGTGTGAAACTTGGAAAAGGTTGTTTTTGTGCTGAACAACTTTAAACTGTGATTTTTTGTTTGATCACTGGCCGCCAATATGTTTCAACCCAATATGAAGTAAAAATGGGTACGTTTGAACAACTCGTAAATAAATTAACCAATCGCTGTTTATTTACATCTTTTTTTTTCTCCTAATAATCTATTCTGGAGTTTATTATCAAAATGTGGCTCTGAAAGTACTTCATAGTTTACAAAGAAGAAAAGGAAATTATGTATCTATATTTCAATGACAGGAAAAAAACTCAAACTCAGGTGACCTTGTTTAAATGACCTTTAATCTCATTGTATTGTATTCCTTACGATCTGAGTTATCTGATTTTTAATCCTGACACAGGAAAATTTTTGGTTCCTCTAAATGGACCTCAATGACTTTTAGTTTTTGCACTTAGCAAGGCTGTGACATGGAAGATACCTCGGATGGTATCACTTCCTCAGTCTGAGTTTTCAGTTTTTTTTCCTCTAGTTTTTTTGGGTTATAGATTGTTGCGTATCCATCTAAAAATCTCAACATTTGTCAACCACCTTTTGGAAACAGCAAAAAAAACTAACCAATCAGTGTGTGAGCGTATTAAAGTAATTTGGGAAAAATATTGATCAGCTCAAGGCAAGTAGCTGTAGTGATTCAAGGCAGCGTACTTGGTACGGTTCCATTGATGATAATGGCTGATAATAAAGAGATGCGAACTCCTACTTAGACATTGTGGTTGGATCGTAGGCTGTTAAAAAGTTAAAAGAAAACTGGCGCTGCGTTTTGTGAAAATGAAAACTTCTTTTTCACTTGCGCTTAGCAAAACACAGGGTCGATCACCTTTTTTTTTTTTTGGGTAGATCACCTTGCCACTTTTTATCATTTTCCTGGGTTATGGTTCTCGGGGCTTGCTTTTTTTTAAATAACACTTTTTGCTTTTCAAAGAAATAACTAGTCTTCTTCATCCCGTTAAACTAAATTAAAAACTAGCATAGGCTTAGAAATCTACTTTCTTTTTTTATTATAAAGTTAAATCTTCATGTCAAGCTTTTTAAAGTTTGATTTGGTGGTTGCACAACGAGCATTTGAGTTTCAACACACTACCAAGACGAAAACTTAAAATACGCAAATTTCTTTAAGATGGAATCCATTTCCATCTTGGTCATCTGTAACCAAAGTGACTTAATAAAAACTTTCTTTGCACTAATAACGATTTTCATTGTTAGCCTGTCAGCGATGCAAATCTGTCTTTCGGATTTTCAAAATGATACTATGGCAGTATCCCTGCAAATATATCACAATATGGGTTGCAGACCGCCATTTAATATCACAGCTTGTTATTTGATAGTTTTTAACAACAGAACCATAGCTTGATCAAAAAAAAGAGCGGAACATCTGAAGAAAAAATAATTGGGTAATTATTTTATAGTTTAGACATTTTTAAAATAAACTTAAACTAAAAGGCAGCTGTTTAGTTTTCTAGAAAGGTGAGAAATGAAATTACAAGACATTGGGGAACGATAGATATTACAAATTGATTCTTTCTTTTGCTAGGACTGCTAGTGGAGCAGGAGGAACTCGGGAAAAGAAAAACAACCTCTCAGGTATGTTTAATATTTTCTCGTTATTCTAGGTTTTTGATAGCCATTAATATAGGTAATGAAAAACAACTTAATCCAAACATAGATTTGAAAATATTAGTGAAAAAATTGCTGCTTGATCCTGTTTTATGAACATAAAACAATTTTTTAAAGGCGATTGCAACTTAACATTTGCGTGGGAAATAGACGAACACTCCGAGCAAACAAAAGTTGACTACATTCTCATCCACCTCAAAAGACCTTAAGCAAGTGAATGCCTGCTCGTTATCATCTTCTATATGTAGAGGCCGCGGGCTGTAGGAAAGAAAACTCGACTTAGCAGTGAAAACGTCTCAGTGAGATAGCCATTAAATAAAGGGCTAGAGGTTTAAGGCTAAGGTATATGATGTCTTCAGCCATGGATGCGATATCATTCTTAAATATTCAAACACAAAATAATATCCAAATTTTTCTCCACCCATTCTCGCAAAACTAACACAGAGTGTAATGGGAAAAATACATTGAAGATTTAGCAAAAAACAAACTCATATTGTCGAGGTCGAGATTGCTCGGAGATGTCGATAAATTTCAAGTTTTGAAGGCGAAGTCCAAACAGGTTTTCCGTCTTGAAAATAGATCTACTGAATAGGGATAGGGAGTGTTTTCCCATAATCATTGAACGCCAACTGCAAGGCAAATTAGAAAGACTCGGAATTCGAGATTAGAAACAATTTTCGACTTCAGGCCCCCTTCTACATATTGCTGGTGCCGTGAAACTTAGAAAAAGGTTGTTTTTTTGTTCGTCATGGAAACATGATGTACTGAATAGCCTTGGACTGTGTTTTTCCGTCTGATCACTGCCTGCCATTATGTGTCAACCCAAACTCAAGTCAAAAATGGATCCCTCTGAACAACTCGTAAAATAATTTAACCGATCGCTTTTCGTTTAAATCTCAATTTGTTTTCATCCTGATGATATATGTTGGAGTTTATTATCAAAATGTGGCTCTGAAAATACTTCAGCGATGATAAAGAAGAAAAGGAGATGATGTATGTATTTCTAAACGACAGAAAACTAAGCTGACATTGTTTAAAATACCTTTAATCTTGTTGCATTGAATCCTTTACGATTTAAGTTATCTAAGTTTTAATCCTAAATCCTCTGAAATGTACCATATCTAGTGTAAGAATTTTAAAAACAATTTTTAGGTTTCTCTTCTGATAAGAAGCTGTTGCGATTGCCATTCAAATCTTAATCACTTATCCATCTACAAATGTCAACCACATTCTTGGAATCAAACAAACTATTCACTGTGCGAATATTTTAAAGTAGATTAGGAAATACTATTGATCACACCAGCAATAGCTACAGGGATACAAGACAGCGTGCTGGGTACTGTTATATTGATAAAGACTTGTAATTAAGAGATGCGACATCCTATACTTCGACATTGTGGTTAAATCATGGTACATGCTCAAAAGTTAAAAAAAGAAAAAACTGGCGCTGTGTTTTGTGAAAATGACAATCAGCTGCTTCTTCCCTTGAGCTTGGAAAAACACCGGAGAGATCACCTCGCCGCTTTTTATCAGTTTCCCGGCTTATGGTTTCTCGGGGCTTGGAATACTTTTTTCATGATACTTTTGAGCTTTTTAAATAAGTAATTAGTTTTCTTGATTACGATAATTTAAAGAAGAACGTAGGTCTACATGTTCACTTTATTTTCTTATAACAAACTTGTGAAGTATCTTTTAGGTTGGTTTGGTGATTGTTCTTAACGCTTTACCAAGAAAAAGAAATCGTCAATGACAAATAAATATGCATTAAAGAGCGGTCTGACTGTTTACTTGTAACAGTAAAATAACTTAAACACTAGTAAATGGATATCAAAGTTTAAAGGTGGCATTAATATTTTCTTTGGAAAATATGGAACGAAAGCTACTAAACAAGCATCCACAAGCATTATTCATTATTTCATAGCACCAGCTGAAAGTGAAGTTAGAAAAACACGAAATTGCATGAAACCACTAGTATATGGAAGTCAGTTAAAGGGGGGTGGGCGAGGGGAGGGTGGAGGGCATGCCTGGCGATATTGGAACTTTAAAATCTGAATCGGGATAGGGAATGTTTTCCAATAACCATTCAATACCAACTGGAAGGTAAATTAGAAAGACTCGGAATTCGAAATAAGAAACTACTTTTGACTTTTAGGCCCTCTTCTACATATTGAAACTAATAGAAGAGGTTGTTTTTGTTTTTTGTTCATCGTGGAAACATGATATACTGAATAGCCTTGAACCGTGATATGGAACGAAAGCTACTAAACAGACTTGAGCAGTGATTTTCCACAAGCATAATTAACAATTATTCTACGAGGGCGCCCTGGATATCGAATGATAGATAACCAACGAGGCGCGTAGCGCCGAGTTGGTTATAATCATTTGATATCCAGCAAGCCCGAGTAGAATAATTGTTTTATTAAAAACTTAACCACTATTTAAAAAAAATCAGAAAGAACGGGAAAAATGAGAAAAGAAATTTAAGCGGAACAAGAATCGATCACATGACTGAACGAAAAAGGCGCCAAAACCTTGCGAAGTGTCGCAGCGTTTCATTGCAAAGCTGAATGAATAAATTAAAACTGCTCGAAAGTGAACAAAGTAGCACACGTTTTGGAAAAAAATCTTCTAATTATTGGCTCTGAAATATGGTACATGTTTGATTTCTCCTGAACATTGGTGTAATCATCGTTCAAAGCGGATTGAAGCTGTATAATTTCACCATATAGCTGCTGGAGTTGAAACTGAACAAGTTTGTAATCTGTTCACACAACGGAGCCATTATGTGCGTGTGAGATCGAACTGAAGACAGAACAAATTTGAACAGTTGAACTTGAAGAGGTATTTTCTATGCAGCTCAGAAGCAAGATTACTGTAGCGAGGAACATTAGAATTCACCATCATAGTTTGTTAAACGCAAAGCGCAAAATGCAGTTGTTCTCGGTTTAGAGGTTGCGGACGGAATGGTAAAAACAACATTCAAACAACTGGAAAAGCGATTCAGCTCCGTTTACATGGCATCCAATTTCTATCTGAGCATTTGGACCTGTTGGAACACAGGGCTACAACAAGTGCAGGTAAACCAGTGTCCTGATTTTGCATGTTAAAGCCGAAAAACAATCTCGCCCTTCCTTCCTTCTTGGGAGTTTGCAGCTGTATTTTTTTTAGCACTTGTTTAGACTGCTTCATGATTATCGCACCGACTCGCCATGAATGTGTGATAGTTTTTATTAAATGCTCCAGCCCCATTTCATTGTGTTTTATTTTATGTCTTGTCTTGATATTTTGAAGTGGAAATCCTTTCTGATAATACCTGCCGTTTGTTCAATTTCAGTGATCGACGTGACGATCGATGAAAGAAATTAATTGTAAACACAACGCTTAATGCTTAAATCTCTATTTCTGCACAGTTTCTTCAAACAATTTTGGCTTGTGTTAAACGACGCTGTTGGTGATGCTTGTTGGTGACGTTGTTGGAATTTCTGCTTAATTTAAATTTGTCGGCAAGTGATTTCTCTCGTTCATTTTTCTCGCCGGGTGCTCGCGAGGTAAAAACTTTCAGCTCACTGTTGAGTGTTCATTGACCATATTTGGTCGCAGCAGGTATATGAGCTGATAGCTTAGCTCCGTTGAGCCAATCAAAATGCTAGAAATCCAATATACCTAGTCCAGTTTTTAATAATATCTATTTATTTATTTTATTTATTTATCTTCGGCCAAAAACATATTACACACGGCAAGAAAAGGACATAATATAAACAAGTACAAAAACAAAAACACTGGCCGGGGAGACGCTACAGCTATGCCAATTACAGCGCTCCCCTAGCGCCAGCTGAAAGTGAAGTACGAAAAACACGAAATTGCATGAAACGACTAGTATATGGAGGTCAAAGAGGGTGGGCGGGGGGGGGGGGGTGGAAGGCATGCCTGGTGATATTGGAACTTTAACATCTGAATAAAAAACGATCGCCGCTTATTTTAATTTTAAAATTGACTCTTGATCATATATTCATGGCAACGTCAAAATAAGGTTGTGTATGCATTTCTAATTGACAGAAATGTCAGGCTGGACAGCGTCCAAATGACCGTTATTTGCTGTCTTGATCTCTTTGCTCTCTCCCTTGCGATTCAAGTCATCTGATTTTTAGTATGGCCAAGCACAGGAAAATGTCGGGTTTCCTTAGATGTACCTTCCTGATTGAATGAAAACCTTCCTTTTCTACATGAGTTAAAACACTAATTATTTAGCAGCGTTTTTACGAAAATATTCGAAATGTGTAATGACTCGTTTCTTCTTTACTGACTTAATCTCTTTGCTCTCTGCCCTGCGTTGTGCGTCATCTCATTTTTAACCCCTTTCTATCCACTGAAAACGTTTTGGCCTCAGCCGTTCAAAAAATATGGAAAGGGAACATTGATCAACTAGGTGACTTGGCCTATTTTACCACCAATTTTGCATCCAAAATTGGACACGTTTTTCTGGTATAGCTCTGCCGGAATTTGGTTGATATTCAAAATGGACACACGTATCGATGGATCTGTCCTTGCTGTGTTAGCTGCTTATCAAAACACTCTACTGTCGTCAGAAAATGATGACATCACAAGTGGTTCAATGTCTCCCGACTTTAATGTCGGAAAATACGACTCTGGAAGCGAAAGAGTTGAATAAATAAATAAATAAATAAATAAATAAATAGACAAATAAATTAATTTATTATGCTATGAAGCACTGTGTAAGGTTTGTAAAAAAAAGTGTTTGTTAAAAAGTGCCAAGTTCAGGTTTAGACGAGACGTTTTGAGAAAAACCCCTTCATCAGTCGTGGCAAATATTACAGCCGTTAGGCCAGAATCAAACGTTAGTGAGTACACGCGCGTCCTATGGTGTACATGTGATTTAAAAAATACGCGCACGTGAGAACTTAAATAAGCTTAAGATCTATGTTCATGCCGCTGAGGGCACGTGTTTTGAATTTCAAAATCAACCTCGTTTCCTCCCGTTATCGAGTTGCTGTACCACCCTTCACTTGCCTAACCCCCGACACTCTCATATCACCGATGTTGCTTGTGAACGGGAAGACTGAAGTGTTCAGCGACGGGAAAAGCCCCTCCAAGACAGCGGGGATTCTGATTGTATCCTTCCACTGAGCGAAGGTATTCACCTAAACGGTCCGATAGTCTACGACCGGTTTTGCCAATTTACATTATGTGGCATCGCTGGCACAGGATGGCATAGACGGCGCCAGCCCCAGTACAATCGAAGCACTCTTTGAAGTGGACACTCCCGTCCGTGGAAGCGACCGTAGCTGTCCTCCCCTCAAAGTCACAGTTGCGACACCTGGGTCGGTAGCAAGGGAAAGTTCCTGTTGATACTTGGTCTTGATCAGGCTGGGACGAAAAGGTACTATGAAGAACGATGTCTCGATGATCACCTCGACTCATGTCCGGAACAACAGCCACCAACTAACACACTTGTTCGGCTGGCTGAACTGGTCCTTAACTTGAACACTTTTGAATTTGATGGCATTTTATTCACCTTCTAAAGTCAAAATCACCAGGCATATTCTAGTGGCTTCATTCAATTTCGTGTTTTTTCCAACTTCACTTTCAGCTGGCGCTATGAATAATAAATAATGTTTTTGGAAAATCACTGCTCAAGTCTGTTTAGTACTTTCATTCCATGACGAAAAGAAAGCATTCTAAATTTCACGAAAAGACAATGTTAATGCCACCTTTAAACTTTGATATCCATTTCCTACATTCTCTTAGTTATTTTACTGTTGTTAAAGTAAACTGTCAGATATAAACTGTCAATATATATTTATGCGTCATTGACGATTTTTTTCTTGGTAAAGCATTGACAACTCAAATATTAGCTTTACAATCACCAAACCAAACTTAAAGAAACTTGACAAGTTTATTATATGAAATGAAAGTGAACTTCTAGACCTACTTTCTTCTTTAGTTTATCTGAATTAAGAAAACTAATTATTTATTTGAAAAGCCAAAAAGTACTATAAAAATTTCCAAGCCGCGAGAAACCATAAGCCAGGAAACAGATAAAAAGCGGCGAGGTGATCTATCTTATGTTTTGCCAAGCACAAAGAAAGAAGCAGTAAATTGTCATTTTCACAAAACACAGCGCCAGTTTTCTTTAACTTTTCAGCAACCTACGATTTACCACAATGTCGAAGTAGGATGTCGCAGCTCTTAATTACAAGCCATTATCAATAGAACCGTACCCAGCACGCTGTCTTGTATCCCTGTACCTATTGCGGGTGTGATCAATAGTTTTTCCTAATCTATGTTAAAACATTCGCACATTGATTAGTTTGTTTGATTCCAAGGAGGTGGTTGACATTTATTAAGACTCGTAGAGGGATAATCGATGAAGATTTGAATGGCAATCGCAACAACTTCTTATCAGAAGAGAAACCTAAAAATTGTTTTTAAAATTCTTACTCTTAGGAATGGATATTATATGCGGTATCTTCAATGTCACGGCTCTCTCATTGCAAAAAGTAAAATTCATTGAGTTAAGGTACATTTTAGAGGGTGCAATATTTGCCACGGCTGATGAAGGGGTTATTCCCGAAACGTCTCGTCTAAAACTGAACTTGGTACTTTTTAACAAGCACTTTTTTCTAGCAAACATCTCATTTTTAATATGGTCAAGTACACGAAAATGTCGGGTTGTTCCTAAGACGTACCTCCCTGAACAGTACTTTTTGCAATAAGCACGGATGCGGGTAAGAAGACTCAACACTGCCTGGGAATTTAAGAAGAATTTTAAGTTTTAGTTTCTGATGAGATGTTATTACCACGGGGGACAAATTTTTGGCAGTCTTAAGCATAAACCGATTTAATGGTGAAGAGCATTGGAATACTTTTCCAGTTCCCTTAACTTGACGGGAATAGACGATTCTTTGGAATTAACCTGAAATTTTGAAAAAAAAAATCATTAATTATTGAGTCGAATATCGATGCATTTTTGGGTAATGGATGTTAACCACCTCTTTGAAAACGAACACACAAAACAGTATGTGCATAGTAATATTGGAAAACAATTTGAACCCGATGCAAATTGCTGAAGTGACACAAGACAGCTTGCTGGGTGCCGATTCATTGAATGACTTTGTGTTCTCATCAAATGATTTGATGATAATGGCTTTTCATAACGAAATGCGACGTGTTGCGGTAGACTTCCTACTTTGACATTGTGATTTCTCGGAGGCTGTGTAAACAAAACAGAAAAAGAAAAACTGGTGCTGCGTTTTGTTTAAATGAATGTTAATTGTCTATGATTTTTTTCAAAGATCTACTGAACAGACTGCAGCAGTGATTTTCTATATAAATGTAAATGCCAACTAAAAGGGAATAATAGAAAAGCACGGAACCGAAATCAACTAGATCTGCCTTTTTTATATAGTAATTGTCTACGACTTACGGGGAAATAGGAATTTTTCTCATACTTTTTCTGTTTTTAAAACAAATGACGAGTCTTCGTCACTTCAGTCAAGAGCAGATGTAGTCTTCACCTACGTCTTCTTCTACGTTTCCCAAAATTTTCACTTTCACATTTGAACATGTTCTAGCATGATTTTATCCATAAAATTTTGGCTGTTGTAAGTATTCAGCATAGAGATTCATAAGGTGCTTTCGCATGTTTTCTTCATCCTTTAAGTGGCCTTTTAATTTACTTTTATTTTTGTGCACTGTTCCCATTTTTGCCTTGGGAACGTTCCCATAAGGGTATGATTGTTCCTATTTGGAGTGGTCCTTTTAGCATCAAAAGGAACAAATTTTTGTAAAAAAAATAGGAACAAAGTGTTCATTCAGAGATAGAAAGAATCTTTTGTTCCAAATTTTTAACATTGAAAGCAACTTTTTGTTCCTAAATGAGTGGCTAAGGAATAAGTGTTCCCAATGGTATTGTTCCACTTTTACCATTTTGGTCCTTTTTATTTACTAAAGGAACAATTGTTCCTATTAATGCGTTCCCTTTTAGAGTGGCCGTTCCTTTATGTTGGGGCGAGGAACTTTAGTTCCCAATTACTTACGTTCCTTTTCTTGTAAAGGAACGTTTGTTCCTTTCTATTATTGTTCCTGCTTTGAAAATTGGTTCCTTTTTATTCATTGGAGGAACTATTGTTCCCGTTAATGGTTCCGGTTTGAATGAAATGGAACAGTTTGTTCCTTACCATAAGTTCCTATTTATGTAAAATGGTTCCTATTAAGAATGGCAGTTCCTTTCTACAGTTTGTTCAACAGAAACATTCTTCTATTCTTGCCATCTATGCTTTTGTCACTATTAAATTTGCAAAACGTTTGGTTTAGTGTTTTAAGTTTTAAACAACACGAAACAGAGTCAATAGCAGATTTTAAAAGACTTTTCGAGGCGCTTATAGACTTGTCCGGGTAAGGTTGAACATAATCGCACCAACGCCATATATCACCTTAAATTTGTAAACTTACTTAAGAATAATGAACAGTGGCAAGCAGAGACATGCCTGAGCAAACAGGGGCAAGTTGGGGCAGGTTGGGGGTAAGGAGGGGCAAGTTGGGGCAGACTTGGGCAAGCAGGGGCAAGTTGAGGCAGGTTGGGGCAAGTTCCAACTTGCACAATGCAGCCATTGTTTTTTTGTCGCCTTTGTGTTTTGTTCACTATTTATATAAGTGGAACAATTTGTGTGAATCACTGAGATGTCAGAAATGAACAAAAAGGGTAAGGTTGACTGGTCGAAAATTGATGGCTTATCACCAAAACCAAAACGGCTTCACTTGGAAAAAGAAGAAACAGAAAGCTTGTATCATTGTCTAATACAGGCGTGTGATCACGATGGATTTAAAAGTCAACGTGGCTACAGGAAACATGTGGACACCAAGCACAGTTGGTTCTTTTTCTTTGACGAAAAACCCGACACTTGAAGTACCAAAGAACTTGCCGATGATGATACATTGGGTGAAATCACAAAACAAACTGCCAGGGTATTGCCTTCCTTTCAGTTTCCAGCCAAACTGGCGAGTTATTCACGAAATGGTTGACTGGAAGTGGTGGGGGTTGCAAGAAAGATCGTGCAGCTTAGCAGATAGCCAAGAGATGCGTTAAATTTCTCACATTTTGCTGCGAAGATGAAGAGGAATTGAGTTTTGAAGTGCTGGACTTTAGCCTGTGTTCTCATAGTCTGTTGTTCAAGTTTATCGACTGCTTGCAAGATGAATGCAAACTCGGACACGGTGGACGATTGGGCTACATTGATGCCATCTCTGAATTGATCGACTTCAGAAAAATAAACGGCGCGGCAGACACAGTTCTTCGAAACTTATCCTCGACAGAGTTATACCTCAAAAGAGCGCGCAAGACAGTTGTAAAGATGATGAGATTGCAGTGGACACGAGATCTAGAAATTGAAACTCTGGATGCTAGGGGGCACTGTGCAACCACGGAAGAACTGTTAGAAGTGGTGACTTTACAGTTACCGCGTTACGAAAACACCGTGAAGACGTGCAAAACAAGTCCAGGTCAAGTGAACCCCTCGGACTTAACATTTGCCACGAAATTTGTCGCGGTATATTAGTTCATCAAGGTGAAGGGTTCTCGCCCTATGACTTATCAGTACTTGACAGCCGACATGGTTAGAACAGCGAAGGAGAGCGGGGGATTCATTGACCAGAAAAAGTTCAAGACTTACTGCTAGCAAATATGGATTTGACTCCTTGGTTCTGACCGATGCAAGCATGCAGGTGCTTGATAGCTACATCAATTTCGTAAGGCCATTGCTAAAGCCCCAGTGCGAGTTCGTTCTGGTCACGAGAAATGAAGGCCAACACAGCAAATTGGGCGACGTCATGAGTAAACTAGTCTTTGACGCAATCGGAAAGTACATTCACCCGACGCGCTATCGCCAAATCGTCGAAACGCAAAGCCTTAATCAGCTCACTAGTAAAGAGCAAAGGATTTTGTCGGAAGATCAGAAACACAGTTCAGCCGTTGTCAAAGTGCACTATCAAAAGCAGAGGCCGCGCGAAGTTGCTGCGATGACCCACGAGTGTCTACAAAAACTACAAGGTACCAAGGGATCGGAAGTGGCCAAGGAAGTTCACACGAGGTTTAGCTGTTCAACTTCAAGCTCATCGCCATCAGTTGAAACTGTAGAAAGAACAACCATGCCTCCCAAAAAGGTTGTCTCCTCAGCTACGCCAATGCGCATTCAACGAAGCCATCGTCAGATCTTAAAATTTACGGCCGACGAGGGCAAATTTCTAAAAGAAGGGATAGATAAACACGGATTTGGATAGTGGACTGCCATCTTGAGAGATTCCGAATCTCAATTTCAAGAGGGAAGAATGGCAGACTCTTTAAAGAAAAGGGCTGAGCTCAAATTCATGTAAAGAAAAGTGTACACGCTGTTTGTTGAAATCTCGAGGTTGGGAGTTGAACCACGGACAGTATAAATAAACAGGACATTTTTATGAAGGACTTATTAATTATGTAGTACACTCTTTCAATATCACTCCTTGGAAGCTGTTGTCTAGTTCACAGTACTTGCAAAAACCAACCTTTCGTTTGAATTGATCCGGTACATTTAGGCTAGCTTCTCCACTCTACTATATGTACTGATGCTACTAATACTACAGCTTTCTCTGCGAAGATAAAGTGCTTAACGATTTTAACGTATACAACGTACATGAACTGAATTAATTAAATAGTGAAATACCACTACTACAACTTTCTCTGTGATGATAAAGTGTTAAACGATTTTAACGTGTACTACGGATATGAACTGAATTAATTAAAATACTACTTCATCACTTAATTAATTCAGTTCATATCCGAAGTACACGTTAAAATCGTTAAACACTTTATCATCATAGAGAGTATGATCAACACTTTATATTCATACTACTACTGCTACTACTACTACTACTACTACTACTACTTTCTCGATGATGATAAAGTGTATAACGATTTTAACGTCTACTACGGGTATGAACTGAATTAATTAAAATAATAATAATAGTATTAATAATAATATTAACAACAATAATAATAATAATAACAATTATTATTATTATTATTATTATTATTATCATTATTATTATTTTAATTAATTCAGTTCATACCCGTAGTACACGTTAAAATCGTTATACACTTTATCATCACAGAGAAAGTAGCAGTAGTAGTAGTAGTAGTAGTAGTAGTAGTAGTAGTAGTAGTAGTAGTAGTAGTAGTAGTAGTAGTATGAATATAATGTGTTCGTCATACTCTCAGTTATAATAAAGTGTTTAACGATTATAACGTGTACTGCGGATATGAACTGAATTAATTAAGTAATGAAATAATATTTTAATTAATTCAGTTCGTATCCGTAGTCACGTAAAATCGTTAAACACTTCATCATCGTAGAGAAAGTGGCTGGAGAAGTACTAATAATAGATTCAGTTTAAATACGTGGTATACGCTGAGACCGTTAAACACTTTAACATCAGAGGAAAAGTTCTTGTAGTCTTTGTGACCCAATGCCCGCCTTTTGCAGTCTATGAGCGCTATAGAAAGCTTCATTGTATTCCATTGCCAAGTTTATAACGAACATAAAGTGCATGCACGGCGTATTGTAAGCCAGAGTTATTTCGTAAAACAACAAAGGTTAAGTTCATCTTTCTGTGATGCTTTAGTCTTATGCCAGGGGTATAGCGGATTTATCGTGCAAAGCGTACTTTGAAAGTATAATTTGGTCACGTTGAGGAACAGCGAGGACCGAATTATGTCTGTTCCCTCTGGTGTTCTATATTAAGAGCAATATCTTGAAACCAATTGTGTTTTTCTGGTCGATTTGCCATTTCAACATCAATATGAAGACTGACACATCATGCCAGAACATAACAAGTAATCAGTTTCGAAAATAAGTCGCACCGTGGCTTCAAAGAGGGAAGGAAGAAGAAGTTTGGGAAACGATCGTCGTCGTCTTCTTCTTCTTCTTCTTCTTCTCCTCCTCCTCCTCCTCCTCCTCCTCCTCCTCCTCCTCCTCCTCCTCCTCCTCCTCCTCCTCCTTCTTCTTCTTCTTCTTCTTCTTCTCCTCCTCCTCCTCCTCCTCCTCCTCCTCCTCCTCCTCCTCCTCCTCCTCCTCCTCCTCCTTCTTCTTCTTCTTCTTCTTCTTCTTCTTCTTCTTCTTCTTCTTCTTCTTCTTCTTCTTCTTCTTCTTCTTCTTAAGTTACATCTTACCCTCACGTTCCCCGCCCCCAGGTTTATGTTGGTTTGTCTATTTTTTGCTTGGCAAAAATGAACAGCTTAAAATCAAATGCAATACGTTTATATAAACAACCTAGATTTTAATGAGAAAAGTGCGATACTGATACGACATATATTCACCGTTGTGATTGGAATGAACTCATGCGCCAAAAATAAGAATGGATCTTGATAAGAAAATAAGTAAAACAACGAACTTTGTATAACAATGCCAAAACCTAACGTTATTCTTTGGTTTGTGTGATATCAACCACTTGCCCTCTAGATCGAATTGTTTGAATTCTACTCGTAGTGGTACCAGTTGAAAGTAAGTAGAATATAGGGACAGATCTAGAAGGAGAACCATAGGTAGGATTGTCAAGCAGAGTCAGAGTATCAGCAAAAAAATATTTTGTTGGGTAATTATTTTTTCTGCAGGGCTTTTTTGAAATAATCGTTTAAAGGAGCATCACAGGTTAGTGGGTGAACGTTAATTACTGGAAAGGCTTCTAACGTTTCAAAATAATTATATGAACAGCACCTGCAAGGTGTAAACACCTTTTTGCTATATTAATTCTTGGTTTTACTGAAAGCTGGGATGCAAGCGGACTAAGAAAAACACTAAGTTGGAAATGCCATCTTTCAGGAATTTTTAATTCCCCCTTGGCTACAATAGCTTTTTGTAGCCAGTGATATAGCTGAAGGAATATCTTCGTCCAAAATCAGATTGAAACGTCGTTCGCGTTCTCCTTAAATTGAATCAACATTACTATTAAAGACCATGGCAATTTCTTTTTGCCCGTCAGACTGAGGTTTTGATACATTTATGTCCACATCTCCTCAAATGACGTAAAGCTGGAGAGTGCTCTGTCGCTATGATACACGTGCTTGTCTGGCTAAGCTCACAGGTTTGACAATCGAAAGCTCGTCTTTGCATTTAAAGCCTCTCAGATAGATAAGCAAAGAGTAATGTGTCTCTTTGTGCTTGACTGAAATGTGAACCAACAGCAAAGTTAGCAAAACACACAGGTTAGGAAAAAAAGGAGGGGGAGGGGGCCGGGGGAAGAAGCGAGTAGGGCGAGTAGCGACCAAACTACTCTACGGTTACTTATCGCTATAAAATTGCAATGGGAAAAACTTTGCTGTTAAAGAGTTTTTTTTCCTTTTGATATGCAAGATAAAAGTAACCGTCAATTTTAAACATCATTCTCTGCGACTTAACGCCAGCTGATAGTTAAGACAAAAGTCACAAATTTCTAAGTAACTTTTCAAGGAAAAGATTGACTAATTTGCATTCAACCTTCTCAAACTTATTAATAATTCATAAAGGGAAAACAAAGAAAACCACTACTGTGACGGTAGTTGGGACACCTGATCTTAATAAGGATAAAATTTTATGAACTTTTGCTTTGAATTTCTCCAAACGGGATTAATATAACAATTACGATGATGCAGGGTAGCATTTGCCTGTTACTTCTACAAGCATGTTACACTTTACAGTTCTTGTAGAACAAACTTTCCGTTATTGTTCTTTCCGCACGAAGAGAGTAGGAGAAGGGGGAATTTCCTTTTCTGAGACAATGACGATATTTTTGGACATTTAGTGCTCTTTGACCTTATTTGGTCCACAAAAAATGAATGACAAATTAATTTGCCAAAATAAATGTTAAGCTACCATTTTGGTTCTTAGGAAACTTCTTAATGCAAAAAGAAAAGGATAATAAAGAATATTGCATTTTAGGAATTCATACGATGGACTGAAACCTACCTTTTCGACATGGGTTAAATTATTTAGCAGTGTTTTTGCGAAAACCTTCGAAATGTGTGTCTTCGTGTTTGGTCAGTGAGATAATTTGGGCCCCCTTAAGTTTTTGCGATTGACAGGGTGAACACTAAACTCTTCGCCTGCTAAACCTCGCTCAGTGTTTGATCAAGCTCCTTCATTTTTAGCCGAAGACGTCACTCAATGACGTCATAGGCTAATGCTAGACCCTGAAAAATTGTTGCTGGTCACTAGTTGCTGATGTCCACCTCTGTGAAGCCCGGGGGGGGGGGGGTGGGGGTACTGTGTGAGCTTCAAGGTAAGAATGTGCCTTACCCTGTGTCACAGACAGCGGTACATACCCCTCCGGCGTAAAAGTGGGAGAACCTTCCACGGCTGTGTAGTGTTTGCATTTGTTTACCAGCAACTAGGAAATATTAAATTTTGATTCGAATGCGCTGTTCTATGACTTGAGGTTTGGCAGGATATTATTTACATTGTATTGCTGCGTTTACTTAGTCATGATGCAAATTTCCCGCACAAGCACATCAGAAATTATACATAAAACAGACTCAAGGCCGCATTGAACGCAACTTGACTTACTTCGCGTATTCCCATGCATATGTATGTCGTCAACTCCTGGAAAAAAGTTCATCTCGTCGTTTCGTTCTTTCATCTTGTCAAGTCGTTGAGTGATCTCGTTGTGTCGTCGTGCCATCTCCTAGGAGGAAATTAAATGGCAAGGGGCGAGAGGCTACACATTCTCCAATGGTGAGAAACATTTGGAAACCTTTTATACTTTTGTTCTGACGAGTATATCTTTTAAGGATTTTTCTTTCTTAAAAGATATTTTTGTTCTTGTTCTTTTTCTTTCTGAAAGAGCTTTCTAAGAAGTGGTTGCTTCTGTAGAATATGCTAACTTTTCATTAAAGCTTGTTTGATGTTTGGCACAAATGGTTGATATTGTGTCACGAAAGGCAGAATGTTTTTTTTTTGTTTTAGTTTTACGCTGTTGTTTAAGCGCTAATGCCCTTTCTGTGAATTTGAAATCTGATAGGATTTTTTCCACCAGATTACGTGGGTAACCTCTAATCAGCAAGCATGTTTTAAGATATAAAATGTTCTCCTCAAAAGTAGCTTTTGAATAATTTGCTCTTAGGAGTCGAAGGACTGGTTATCGTGGAAGTTTTCGTATGGGTCGCATACTGTTTAAATTCCGTCTACTTGTGGTATATTTGTGTAGAGACTTCTTACGCAGGGTTCGTAAAGGGCAAAGCAAAGTAATATTGACACACCGTATTATTCGGCTTTAATTTGAGCTGAGACCCAAAACAAACACGCAAAATTGTTTTTCAAAATAGATTTAACCAAGGGAAGAGAAGGCTTTTGATTCTTTGGACTGGAGCTTTCTGTCTCGGGCTTCGGTAAAATTTGGTTTTGGGGAATCCTTTATCGCCTGTTTCAAGACTTTCTACCGGAATATATCACATTGCGTGATGAATAATGGTCATGCCACCCCTTTCTTTGAACTTAAACGTTGTGTGCACCAGGGCGACCCACTATCACCTTACCTTTTTATTATTGCCCTCGAGTTACTAGCAATTAACATATGAAATAACAATCAAATGAAAGGCATCCAGATATGTGACAACGAAAATAAATTAGTTATCTTCGCTGATCACATTACGGCATTTCCGCTTGATGTTTTATCGTTCTCGCTTTTGATAGACACCATCGAATGCTTCAGTAAATACTCCGGTCTGAAAATGAATCATGAAAAAACCGAAGTCGTCTCACTCGCTGGTATGGAATTGAACCTTAGGCAGTAAGGGGTGGAAGTTTAAGATCTTGATCAAAGTAATGCATGCACGCCTCACTGACAAAGTATCCAAAAAGATTCAAAGCAATTAATTCTCTTGTTTTACAGATATGTTTATTCCACAGTAAAGAGAGGACTATCATTAGGATGCTCGAGAATAAAGGCTTTTTCTACACCTTAAAAATGCTTTTCCTGTTGTTTATGGTGTCGTGGATTGATCATAACAGCGCTCTCGCTAAAAAAGGTAAGCACATAAATTTCTTGTATAACAAATTAGTTGCATACAAGAGCCATAAAGGACCAAGAAAAAAGAAAAAAGTTCCTTTTAAATACAAATGCGGTAGACTACTGAAAAGACTAATTTGTGACTCTCAAAAGACTGCATAAAGAAGAAATGCTGTGTTGAGACTATGTAAAGTCCGCATAAAGAAAAAGCTGGTTCTTATTCAAAGCCATTTTAATAGTAATATATTACGCATGCAGGTCAGAAGTCTGTGCTAATGGGTTTGTTATTCCATGTCTCTCTTCTTTTGGTTTGGCGGCACTATATTAGCCGCTCCCTGACGTCGATAGCACATTTTGAGGTCTTTCGACGGTAAAACACCACGAGGACAGTTCAAATGTCGCGACCGTCCCTCCCTCCCTTCGCGATCTGTGTTTGGTCCAGCAGCCCACCGGGGAAGCGAGGGATTTTCCCTTCGAACGTGTTTTCATTCGTTATGGCCTCTGTATCCTCGTACATGGTTGATCATATGCTTCTTCCAAGACGCCCGAAGGAAAAACCCCTCACTCTACCATGCTGCAACAATTTGTGTCGTTCCTGACTACGTCAAAGTGTTGCTCCCCATCTCTTAACCCAATAACAATGAACCGCGGAAACAATATAGTACGAAGCCACAGCGGTTGAATTATGCCTTGTTCTGACAACGCAAATTCTCACTGACTCTCTCCCGAAGATCTGTCAACACCCCCTGAGGATTTTTCGACACTCACGAGATTATCGATGTGGTTTTAGTTTACAGACGTGGCTTTTCTAGACAAATTTATTGAAATAGGGTAGGATTACTGGTAGGGCTGTCCACAAGTTGCTCCAATTTTCTCAAAAAGTTGCTCAAAAGTTGCTCAAAAGTTGCCCCAAAATCCAAAAGTTGCTCAAAAGTTGCTTTCAATTTTTTAGTGTAAGTAATTGATTAACAACTTAAATAAAGATTTAATGAATAGATTTAACTTTGCATAGATATTATATACATAATTATATCATACTGACTCATCAATATTGTAAGAATGAGTCTCTCTCAACCCAAATCATAAAAATCTGATTCGCTGTATTGGCTTTCTATTACGATAACCACGTGATTGTATTCGAACAAAACAAACTTTGCTAATATGCTTATTAAATATATAAAGTTTCTCTGACATACACGAGTGTATGTGGTATAAGACCATAGTCTTTCAATATTTACATCTTTGCGGATGTAGTACAGAGCACTGTCCCTGTTGGTCAATGTTTTGCACCACCAGCTAGTCCTCTACAGACATATAATTCAAGATTTCATGTGCGCTTATTGTCATTGTAACGTAACATGACCGATGTTTCCACTGTTTCCTCTAATGCTGCCTCTTACTGCTTGCTAAATACATTTTGCAGCAGGCTAAACACTCGTTCAGCTGATGCTGAACTAGGCTGCACCAACAAGATCTTTTTGACTGCAGCAGACCAATTTGGGAGAGCAGCGGCATGTGTAGCCCACCACTGTACTTTGCCTTCCTCTGTTTCAATAGCTGCACCATCAGCAATGGCCAGATAGTTTGGCCGCTCTTCCACAAGCTGTACAGCTTCTGCATCAGTAATGAAACTTCCTGGACTGATGCAGCAGTTGGATGCAGTGCTTGCACCTGTATTGGGTAGCATAAGCGTGCAGCCTTAAATGCACGGACAATATTATGGAATTGCACACTGAATTTCCGTTGGTAAAAGCGGAAGGCTGGGTTGATACATGCCTTTGCTTGAGCAACTAACTGGTTGTACAATGCCATATTTCTACCTGCATGTTGGCGAGCTTTGGCCTCAGTGTTTGGATAAGATTCAATGGCTTATTTGCATGTGCTAACGCGGACAAACGCTCATAGCAAGTAAATACTAAGGGACCATCCCCCTCAAGATAATAAGTTGCTTGAACAAAGTGCTTGCCCGCATCAATCATAGCAGCAAGCTCAATGTCTAAGTCTCTAACAGTAGCTGGATCATCAAAAATCTCCAACAGGCCTGCACGGCAAACAGGAGACAGGTTATCATTTTCTCTTAGAAAGGGCTCAACATCCCCAAAAAACTCCATGACCTGATTGAGGATTTCCCATTTGCTCCACCATTTGGTTTTGGAATGAAGTCGCATTGCTGTGCCAGTTCTTGTCTTCCACAACAGCCGAGCAGCTGGACTGAGAGAAAACATGGTGTTCCAACACCTAGAAAATGTGTCTAGGACACTAAATTCAAAGTGTTTCCCAACATTATTGATTGTGTGTGAGAAACAGATGACATTAAGAATATTGGGGAAGAAAAACATGACTTGACGCAATCCAGCTTCATTTACTGATGCACCATCTCTCATTGCTGCTAGAAGATGGTTTGGTTGCATTCCACACTCCACAGCCAGGCACTGAATCAGCCTTTGAGCAAGCTCTTCCGCATTCATGCTCTTGGCTAGAATTTCTAATTTGAGAAGCCTCTGCTGTATATTCTAATCTTTGTCAATGAAGCGAACGATAATTGCCAACGTTTCTCCAAGTCTGGTGCTCCCATCAAAGATCACAGAAAAAGCACTGTTAGCAGCTATTTCGGATTTCACAAAGTCTATCTCCTTCTGACGAATCATGGGAATGAATTCTGCTAGATGGTTCTGAGATGTCAAGCGATGACCATATTTTTCAAGAAATGGTCGCAAACTGTCGACTTTTAAAAGGGGAATACCTGCCTTCAGTAGAGCTTCCACAAGCTCATATCGATAGAGGCTCATGTCTTCAGGTAATGTGGATCCTTTTGCTCCTCCGCTTGTTTTTGCAAGAAGATCCTTGATATTTTGATCTTTCTTCTTGCTTTTCTCAATATTCTCCAGCGCTTTGATGTGCTTTATGGATGATACGTGTTTCTTGACAGAACTCTCTTTTTTGGAAAGAGTTTCTCTGCAGGCGTCACATCTTAGATTTCCCGACACTGTAGTTAGGCACTGGTCTTTAAACTCGTTCACTCTATCCCACGCGGACACATTTGGATCGACTGATCCACGCACATTTCTCTTCTTTTCGGCTGGATTAGTCTGCACTTTTCTTTTCCGAGAGATACTGGCTTTTTCTGGAGTACTTAATCTAGCTCCAGCACTAGCTGCTACTTCTAAAGGATCTGAATATTCATCATCTTCACTCGAGCTTGAATAATCACTCGGCTCCGCCATTTTGAATTTTTCAGCATATCCGCTGACCACCTTCGGCTGCTACCACAGGCATAAAAGCAACTGATGCTTTAAATTAGAACTTGAATGGGTTGTTTTTAGTTACAAATTGCCTTAAAAAGACAAGAAAGTTATTCAAAAAAGAAAAAAGTTGCACGAAATCCGAAAAGTTGCTCGAAGGACTAAAAGTTGCTCCAAATCTGAAAAGTTGCTCAAAAGTTGCCGAGCAACTTATGGACAGCCCTAATTACTGGTCTTTACTGAAAGAGGAGCAAAAGCAAGCAGGAGAAGCGTTTTGTCAATACGTGATGTCGTCATCAGCACAGAAGTCGGTGAATACGAGTGTTTTCGTCATTTCGCCGTTAAATAGCGTAATCGAAGAGGAAAAGTTATTGAAATGAACGACCTTGGCATCTGCTGTCCGTTCAATTGAAAGCACAGGAAGCCTAGGCTCACGTCTCGAGATAGCTCACTACACTAGCCTGGCGGCTCGACACGCGCGGTACGTTTCAACGCTGCGGGCAGTTTTCGCGTTTTTCGCGCTCGTTCGCTTGTCCATTTCCCTCGACTAACCCTGAGCGGAAAGAGAGACTGGTCGTAGTCTACAAAGGCGGACGTAAGTGTAAACAGTTTCCGGGGCCTGACTCGTCCCCAGTACAAACTGTGTACTAAACCGTTTTACTTGCCCAGACATGCCAGACCCGAGCTTTTACAAATAGTGGCACTTGTCACAATTTCGAAGAATAATGCGGGCAGCGTTCCAAATCATCAAAGAAAGACGTTCGACTTAAAGAGTGGTCCTCTGAAAAAAAAATTATACTAACACAGAACTGAATTTCGTGACATGGATCCATACGGCTGTCATTAAGCAAAGTGTGGATTGTCTTTTTTACTCTTACGGTTTAAAGCTGAGCGATATTATTTCTTTCCTCTAGATAATAAGCCCGGCCGGTTATTAATTTTGGTCAACCTTTAAGTTAAATAAAAGAGCACTCTAAATGAAAACTTGGACAATAGTTTGTCAGTAAATGATAATCATTTCTCACGTTTTCGTGACGAAAAGTATCCTAGCTTTTCTGCTTACTGGTTCACCATGAAGGGATTTTGTAACTTGTGGGCCTCTGCAATTATCTCATTCTATTCTCCCATACTAACACAACAGTCCAGGTTATTTTCAGGCAGCTTTCATTTTTGGCTAGATGATTTAATACAGGAAATTTTGTTTTTTTAGTTGAAGAGGCGGGATAAACACAAAAGCAGTAAACACGAGAAAAAAGTGAAAGCCGGCCGGTGCATGTGAAGTTTGGGGAAATAAAATCATTGCCGGAAAACGAATGTTATCTAAAGTAAATCAGGAACAAGGACAAATCGGACAGCATAAAAAAACAGTAAGACTTAACTTTCATAGTGAGATTTTGCCGTGGCAAACTTGTTGTTGGTGAACTAAAACTCACTCGATCGAGAAAAAAGATGGCACAATAATTAAGGAAACAGTCTTACTCGTGTAACTTCGATGAATGAACTGAACTCTGGCAGAAAACCTGAGTGGTAAATTAATTCCCTCCTGTCATAGTTGGAAGAAGTTGTTTGGTGTGTTTTAATTATAGGTCTGGCATGGGCTTCCGTGATAAATAAAGAATGTTCCACTTGGCGTTGATACACACGACACAGAGATTTTCAAAATTCACCGAAGAATGGTTAGACATAAGATTACAGCAAACCCCCACGGATTTCTCCCTTACCATTCAATCTCAACGAAGGTTTAAAGTAAGAAGGTTCATGCATTTCTCCCGTGGAGGGCATCCAAACCTAGGCATGATTTAGCGGTCGATCAAATTCTTAGCCAACAAACTGGGCTTAATGTATTGACAAGTAATCACATTATTTCCTTAATTTGCAATTTTGGAGCAAATAACTCTTCGTGAATTGTTGAAAGGCCCAAAATTTGCACTTGCTTTGCTCGGACAAGTTTGTTAGCCTGCTAAGTTTTGGTCGTTTTCCAAACTTCACTTGAAATCCTGAGAATACGCTTTGGAAGGACTTGTCTGTGAATGAAATTTATGCAGTCATTGTGGCTCGTTCTTTGCGGTTCATTGCTTCGTTAAACCTGCCATTTTTTGATTGTTCATTTAGCCTCACTTGGACGCACTCTTTCGCGAAGGGAATCTACCGAAAGTTGTTCGGATGTTTCCAAAAATAACCTTTTCGAAGTTAAGATATCCCAGACCCGTCCCGTAATCTTCTTACCTGTCTTTTATGGCTCTTGTCGCATAACAATGACCATGTCTATTTTAACCAGCAGTTCAATTTAACTGCTACTATGATAAAAAATATATATATGATTTTTTTTGTTCTTTTGATATTTCGAAAATATATTAGTTTATATTACCTACCACGCAAACTTCTAATTCAAAATTCGAAAGAATGGTCCGATTATTTAAACCATATTTTGGAATTTGGCTTGCCGCCATTACTCAATTCAAAAAAATGGCCGGAACACTGGCTTGAGTCGAGTTGGCCAGGGAGAAAGTGGACGTAAAAGTCTCAACACTGCAAAACACCCGTGGCTACTTTGTATGCATTCGGAGAGCTGTAAGGGTTCGCAAGATTCGTTTCTTCGATTATGAGCGATAGCATGCCTGGTCGGCGCTGTGTTGTTCAAGATTGCGACAAGGAAAGCATCGATGATTTGTTAGTTTCCATTCACAGTTCACCGACGACTTGTGCGGTTAATTCTAAGTGGAAAAGCTTCGTTTGCATGCACCAGAAGAACTTCCATCCTTTTGGACACTCAGCTGTTTGCTTTGGGCATTTTACGGCCGAATGTTTTACTTGAGCATTTCATGTGAAAGATACAAAGAGATATTTAAAACCAGGCTCAGTTTCAAGCATCGAGAAGAAAACCTTAGCAACCTTATCTGAGCTGGAGGGTCAGATGATGAGTGAATATTCCCTTGTCGTTATCCTAATATCACCTATAGCTTACTACATGTATGATAAGGTACGCATTTCATCACTAACCTGCGAGATACTATACTCAGTTATCTTGTGCATATATAAATCTCAGCAGACTAAGGCTTAGCTGCAGAATATATACACCTACACATAAACTATTTTCTGTGTAGCCACCAAGCCGGCTTCGCGATACGCAGAAAATATTTATTCAACTTGGCTACGTGGTACGCGGTACGCTGAAAATAACAAAACACAGGAGTACCCAATGACAAAAATTTAAATTTGGAAGGTTTTTGGCCCAAACAATTGCGGAGACATTTACGATTAATATTTACCTACCGTGGTAAAAAAAAAAAAAAAAAAAAAACAGCCAAAACCAGTAAGAGTAAGGAACAACTGAAGTACTGAAGTACTTCAACACGACATACATGTGAGGCTGTTAAATTTGCTGTATAATCGGAAAGATTTCAGTGTCTGTGGTTTCGGATATTTAGGATCTTTGTTCGGCTTTTTAATCCATTCCTGCATTGTTTGCAATGGCTTCTTCTGCAAAAGCGAGGGGCTCCAAACAGCTAACTTTCATCGCATGGCACAAATTCTGCAAGTTCGCCAAGTTCGCCAAAAAAATTGTTTTGAATCGCTCTCAGGAGAATTCGACGGAGAAGAATCCATATAATACAATGTTTGGCTCTCCATTTTCGAGCCGTCCTTCTACTCTTCTCTGCTTTGTCGTGTTGATGGTTAAGACCTCTATGTCACGAGCAATAATCACTTGGTTAGAAATAAGACTACCCCCGTAAAACTTGCGGACATCTCTTTTGCAAACTGAGTGATGATGGACGAGTATAACGCGGTTTTTGAAAAGATATTCCTAAACCGTGTAAGCATACATCGTTATAATTTATTGCAATTTTTATAATAATTCCCCCTTTGAACAATTTGAAGTCTTAAAAAAATAGTTTTAAGCAAAACGATAAATTTCCATCGTAGTAGCAATTCAAACTGTAGCTGTTAAAAATGACAACAACAACAAAACCAGTTTAGTTGTACTTTCCCTAAACACTTTTTATGTACAAAACATATTAAAATACAATTGCGTACAAAATGCTTAGAATAGAGTAGCGAGGCAACAATTTATTATAACTATTTTAAAGATATAATACCTATAGGACGACTTGGAAACCATAAATATACGGACTCAGTACAGACAATCCCAAGGATACCCAGGAAAAGGCATAGAGCAGTATTTAGTAATAATAATAATAACAATAATAATAATAATAATAATAATACTTATATAGCGCAAATTTACATGTATATATGATCAAATGCGCTTTATAAATACAAATATATACGTGTGAATACAAGGCATTAAAATGAAAAAGATAAAAAGCCAATCAAAATTATAAAAATTAATATTACCGATAACCTAATCTTGATAAGAACTACTAAAACATTAAAACAAACTATTGATCTAATCCTACATTGAAAGCAATTTTGAATAAATGATTACACGTACGGGGCGTAATGTCTTTCGTAGGGTAGTTTTCCAAGGTCAGTATATTTTTATGTAAGCTAGCAAATCTTGTCATTTTACAGTATCAGCCTACAATTTTCTGCCAAGTAAAAGTGACAAGACAAATTTTGGAATTCTCGACGTCGCTGTCTGTCTGTTTTTCAGCCATACTTTGACTCACTAAAGTTTTTTATTGCTTTGACTTCTTGTTTTAGTGAGTTTTTGCGATTTCGACACATCAATGTGTGGCTTTGAACAGGATAAAAACGACAATTTTGACTGGATACGACATAAGGGAAATACTTTCAAAAGAAACAGTGGACCATCTGCTGACCATACCACAGGAAGAGGTTTGCTCATTGTTTTCCATTTGATAAAAAATAGATCAGAGATGCCATGGAAGACGTGTATAATAAATGGGATTTAACCACACTGTAAGATACTTCCAACGACCGTTTAAAAGATATCTTATAAGTGATACCAATTTGCTAACCTTTCAACCTGTTATGTTAAGCGATTGATGGTTGTTGTCGTATGGGATGGGAATAGCTTCCTTAAACCTACCTTTGTACCAGCGCTGTTTCGGCCAATGGAATTGCATCGCAGGGACTGCGAAACGGGGGGATGAGCGCATGAAAAAATCATAATTTTTGGAGAAGTCGTGGACTCATGCATTAAGGAATATTACTGGTCAGCAGTAAACAGCAGCAACATAGCAATGGAATAACAGGAAACATACGCGCGGTATCGTAGAGTATGAGATGCACCATAACATTTTCAGACTATAACTTGGAGGAGTAACTCGTGATCTGAATAAGCATAACTACTTTGTTAGACTGATTTGAAAGAAATAAGACAGATCCTAAACCTGAGTAATTCTTTAATCGTCTAAAGTCTTGCAGCGACTTAATTATTTCAGCTGTAGTGGTGCAGTACCTTGCTACAGCTCACCCTGTTATCATGACATCTGCAGCAAGCTGAATCTGTCGGTAATTTGCGTAATAAATTGCGAGAGTTAGACACAGGATTCAAGTAAATAAGACTTCTCGCTTGTATATTGCGGAAGCGAATGCCATCGAGTTTTGTTCGTTTTTGTCAAGGACAGATTTCGTCAGCACCTTCTATTGAAGTAGCTGTTGTTTTTTTAATCTCTAAAAGACATTCTTGTACACATTTTAGGAGAATCGGTTAACATGTTTCAGGGGTAGCACCATGGAAACTGCCGCTTTCTTCGGGTGGTGTTAAAGGCCCCATGCAGCGCCATTTAAACGCTTCACCCACCATATGACCCCTATTGCTAACCAGCAAAGACTCAAAAAACCTACAGATAACATCGCCCGTTTTATCATTTCGGGGGTATGCGTATAAATCCATGCGCTAGCATTACGGCGTTTAATTATTAAGATTGTTATGAATTACACGATAATTACCAATCAGTCTAGGCAGTTGTTATCAGAAAGAGGAAATTAACTGTCGAGATTTCGTAAGAAGCTCAGCGAAGTTGTGAAGCTGTTACTTGTAACCCTTTTAATTGCAAGACCGGTTAGAAAAAGCAATATGTATGGCATCAACGGGAAAAAATGGACTACGAAATCTTGAGTCACGAGTGCCCAACGAAGGTCATTTGAAAGGGTTTTCACCAGAATTGAAAGGATCGAAATGCACCATTCACAACCAACCATCCTGATACAAATGGCGATCCGCGTAAGCAAGTCGAATTTTTTATTGCCTGACAAAGACTAGGGCAAACAGTCGCAAACGACTTCGACAGAAGACAAACGATAATACTTTTTTTGGTATTCTACTCAGCCCAGTAAAAACATTTTGGTATATAGATTTAGCAACTCTTGTCACAGTTAGAGTTGTAAGTTTTGAATTATTAATTTTTTGCAGGATATTATATGTACACACCTTCACGTTTTGGTTCGTTGTACGCCGGCCAATTCGCAAGGTTGCACAGTCCAGTGATAGAATTTAAAGGAAACACTTGCCTCACATTCTTCTATCATATGTATGGTTCTGAGATGGGAACATTGAGGGTGTATGTCGATGGGACTAAAAGAGTGTTCCAAGCATCAGGTCAAAAAGGCAATAGATGGCGTGTAGGCTGGACAACTATTTCTCTATCAGGAAACTACACGGTGAGAAACATTGCCATAGCTGGCAACTTATTAGGAACAACTTTATCTAAACTCTGCCCCCAATTCCAGGGCGACACCCGCCATAATACCACATCAATACCCGCAGCCCAGTTAACCTGATCAGAAAGCAAAAACGTCTGTGTTTGAAGGAAAGAATTAGTTATTACATGTAAGGCTTGCTTTGAGTTTCAAAATCACGACTTCATATAAATCTAAGTAGTTTTAGAACAACATATCTGACAGAACACAAGAAAAGACTAACTGTTGGACTCCCTCCCCAGCCCCTCTCCCCGCAGATCCCCAGGGACCTCAGAGCAGCTGTGACTCTTTCTGGGCTAGCCAATCGTCCTGTCTTGTGTGTCAGCTTGTCTAGATAAAGCTCTGTGCACAGAGTCAAGTCATCAAGTTGCCTTAAAGTAAAGGTTGACAAGCCTTTCCACTTTCTATTTCATATCTTTGCACAGCACAGCTTTTTTGTAAGCCTCACTACCCCATCCCCCTGAATGGTGTCCTGACCCAACTTTTAACATTGGTCACGAAGCTTGGTCCCCCAGCATGGCACTTTGCTCCTTGGTGCCAAATCCCCTCACTTTTAGTCGGCCAAAGAAGGCTTTACTCCGGACTCTGTCCAGATTAAAGCGAAAACTTAGCGCTACAGTTTGTTTCAAATTCGGTCAGAATTTTATCGGTGAAAATACAAGGGCTATCAGACTTGCAGTAAAGAGAAAGTGAATACGGACAACAAGTCCCAGTGCCCATGCTTGTTTTTAAATTCGTGCCACCACTTTTCATCTCACTAACCGGGCTCTGGTGTTTAAGCTTGTCCACTATCTAGGTTGGAACTCCGGGGAGACTCCTTGAATAGGACCCCTAAAAGGCAGTATAATCTCATTTTGTGAGCGTTGCTCAAATTCATCTTTACCCTAAGAGGTACCAATTCTAAAACAACAGCCAAACTGATGTTCGACAAAAAAATTCTGTCGCATTTTTTCTGGCTCAACCCCCCCCCCCCCAAAAGGTACAGGGATAGCTCTCACAAAGGTGTTATAGATTTTAACACCCTAAGGGCTCCCATTAACAGACACATGAATTTTCCCGTTCGACGCGCTCCACTAAAGGGTTGTCGATTCGTACGAAGCGTAAGAAAAGAGAATACCGATTGTCGACCTGAAACAAGGAGTTGTCGATCCCAAAAATGCGTTTTATTACAGAAATGCTTGCCACCTGTTCCTCCTATATAAGACTGTGGATTCCGGTGATCCGTACTAATGCGTGTCCAACAGCCGAAACAAACAATCAATCGTCTCCGCAAGACCACAAAGTATACGCTTTACATGAAGTGTAAGATATGCTGGAGAGAGTGTACCGTGAGATAAGCAACCTAACGCGATTTTCTGGTAGCCAGACGCCCCAAAACAAACAAACAATCCACTATGACCATAGCTCGTTCTTTAAGAGTGAGACCACAAAATATGCCCTTTAGACGAAGTGTGATATACCCTGTAGCAGTGTTTACGTAAAGCAAATGACCTTGCGTGATTAGGTAGCCGAAACAAACAACCAATTCACTTTGGCAAAAGCTCGTTCTTAAAACGTGAGACCACAAAACATACGTTTTAGACGGAGTTTAATATACACTGTATTCAGTGTTCACGTGAACTGAAGCATCTTGTGCGATTTAGTAGTCGAAACAAACAGCCAATCCACTATTACTATAGCTCGTTCATTAAGCGTGAGACCGCAAAATATGCGGCGTCATCCGCGGAAGTGGGTGGCGCCGTCAGTCATATTCCGCAGAATCAAAGAAAGTCACGTGATCTAATTGGCCACTCTCCATATTGCTGATTCTGTGGTTATCATCATGTTAATCGCCAGCGCCCTGGAAAACGCGAAAACCTGTCATAAATGGCCAGAAGAACCGCTTTCAGTCCAAATGCCGCTCAGCTAACTCACAAGCGAACAACTTAGAAGTGCCTAAGGACGTTTTACGAATCAGTCAAGTTGGAACCGGCTCACGTGCAGTGATTGCTATGGAAGTTGGCAAGCCGTCCACCCAAAGCACCTCAACTGGACACCTAGAACGCAACCTCCTGTCTCTTAAAGAGTATAAACGTACTACCACTGAGGATGGATAGTTGCTACCAGTGAAATTCTACTCACATAAGTTTATCAAAACCTACATTAATGAACGATACACGATTTTCGGGTATACAGAAATCCCCACATGACGCCGTGGGCAGGCTACTGTATTACAATTTAGAATCAAACAAGATGACCTTGCGCCTACGTGCCTTACAATGTGTGTGTGGATCTAGGACTTATTACAATTAACGACAGTAATGACGTATTTAACCCACTGCTCCGCAAGGTCACACCGAACGCCTGTACAATGCATGCAGCCGATAGTGCTGCTCTATTAGACAAATTCAAGAATGTTTTTGAAGGATTGAGAGACCTCCTGGGCGAGTACCACATAGTGACTGACGCCGCAGTGCCGCCTGTGGTGATCCCTCCTCGCTGTGCACCAATGGCCTTACGAGAGAGGATAAAAAAGAAGCTAGGAGAAATGGTCGAAAATGACATCATCACAACAGTCAGTAAGCCCACTGAACGGGTCTCCAGTACGTTAGCTGTGGTAAAGCCAAAAAAGCTGCGCAAATGTCTTGACCCACGTGATCTGAACAGGGCCATTCGTCGTGAGCATTGCCAAATGTTAACAGTGGAGGAAGTGGTGACCAGAACCTTACAAGCAGCGAAGTTCACTGTTGTTAACGCAAAAGATGGGTTTTGGCGGAAGCGTCTCGACACAGAGTTAAGTTTAAATATCACCTCTGAACACCCCGTTCGCACGCTACTTATGGAAAAGGATGCCATGAGGTATCTGTTCCGCACCCGAAGTCTGGCAAAAATAGAAGTGCCTTCCCAGAGAAATGTCGCTTATGGAACCTGAAATTAAATCCAGAAAAATTGTGGCGATACCACTCAAGTGTAAGTTTATGGAGCACCTGCACCACCCTCAGAGGTCCTTAAACCCGATCCCGAGGAGATTTAGGATATCTTGCTTATAACCTGAACCCGAAGACATGACGGCACTAAAGCCTTTCCAAGGGATGATCGCCTACCCCTCAAAGTTTTGTGCCTCACCTATCAGGCCTTCTCAGGCGACTGGATGACACGGTTGTGGAGTTCCAGTGATAGGAGCAGCACCTCTTAGCCATAACAACCATAAAAAAAGCACCCCACGGAGGCACCTGTGCCCCCTATTATGACGTCAGCAAACCAGAAACTGTACAGTGCAATGTAAGCCAGTCTGGTTTAGGGGCTGCACTCCTTCAAGACGGTCAGCCCATTTGTTATGCTTCCTT
Source organism: Siderastrea siderea (assembly GCA_964030785.1). Taxonomy (NCBI): domain Eukaryota; kingdom Metazoa; phylum Cnidaria; class Anthozoa; order Scleractinia; family Rhizangiidae; genus Siderastrea; species Siderastrea siderea. The sequence continues at coordinate 35,178,230 of OZ034977.1, read as the reverse complement.
TTCGTTCACTGACATGGAGATGCGCTACCAGCAAATTGAGAAGGAAATGCTGGCCATAGTTTGGTCATGCAACATTTTGACCAATACCTGTATTGACGCGACACAGTGACAATGGAAACTGACCATAAGCCGTTGAAATCTGTGTTTAAGAGAGAGATCCACAGGTCACTGAAGCGCCTTCAACGCATGCCCTTGGCTCTACAGGAATACAACCTGGAGAAACAATGCAAGAAAGGCCCTCTCATATGCATTGCTGAGTAAAGCTTACATGAAGACAACAGAAGGAGACCGCGGACCATGAAAAACATTTTCCAGTAGACACCCCCAAACGGGATGTTTTCTATGAAAACATGTGGCTGCAGACCCTGAGATCTAGGAGTCTATTGGCGTTATCAAGCAAAATTGGCCTGAGAAGATCCACATCAGTAACATTTGGTATTGGAGGTTGCGTTCGTTGCACCCGAGAAATATTATACTGGCCACGAATGATTGCTGAGATTCAAGAATTTGATTCACAGTGCTTTCTGAGATGTAAAGACCAGCACAGGCTCCAGAAGAGCTGAGCCCTTACAAGTTGCTCTTGCGCCCTTGGGAGAAGGTTGCAGCTGACTTGTTTGAGGTGGGACAACAGACATGATCCTAGTGGAAATAGCCAAGGTTCGCATGAAGACAACACAAGCCGTGATTATGCAATTAAGGGTGCAGTTTCCACGTCACATAATTTCTTGAGGTACTAATCACCAACAATGATACTGAATTATTTAACGAAGAGTGTTGCAGACAGCGTAATAATGTTTAATTGTTTTCTGTACCCCCCTTTGGGACTAGTTCCTCAAAATACAGTAATTCTGTAACCCCGTAGGGACAAGTCTAAGTTTATTTAAACATGCAAATTTCAAAATTCGTAGTCAGTTTATTCAGTCTTCTGGTCATAGTCGTTGTGTAATCTGCAAATTGTTAAAGTCTAATCCTGCAACAGTTATGCAAGAAAAAGATAAGTTGGGATGAACAAATTGATGGCGAAGAATTGAGACGCTCGGACGAATGGCTTGCTGACCTGCCTATACTGTCAGAGATAACTGTCAAGAGGTGCTACAAACCAACCCCGTTTAGTGAGGTTAGTCCAGTTCAACTCCATCAGTTATCCGATGCTTCCCAGTACACTTATGGTGCAACTTCATATCTACGCTTGGTTGATGCTGATGGTAATGTTCATTGCTCACTTCTCATGGGAAAATCGTGCCTAGCTCCTTTGTATCGATAAAGTTGGATAACATGATCCGAAGAGGGCACGACCTGCCAGTAGAAAAGAGCGTTTTTCTGGAGTGACTCGACATCAGTTATTCAGTTTATCCGGAACCAGACAAAGAGGTTTCATACTTTCGTAGCAAACCGTCTGTCAGTTATCCATGATGGCTAGTCTTCAGAGCAGTGGATATACGTAGATTCAAAGTCAAATCCTGCTGATGAAGTTTCAAGAGGCTTAATAGTGCATGAGCCAGAGGGGTGAATGGTACCACTTGGGGGAACAAAGAGTGACGTACATTTTTGGAAAGCTCTTTATATGTGATAGCATTTGCCAAAGCGTCATCTTCCATGATTTTTCTAGGGGGTGGGGTGAGTAAAATCTGTGGTCCTATCCTGCACTTCCAGTTAATCATGAACTTCTACTGGCCTACCCATCTAAGGTGTGGGGATTTATCTTCTGCAAAATAAGAATAAAAACGACTTTGTCTTTCTTTGGGATCTTGTGATGATAATTTTTATGCACTGAAAAGGTTATAATGAGCCATCAGTCCAAGCCGCTGACTACTTTGACTCGTGTCACAGCCTTGACGATTGGAGTGTGTAATGAAGAGGTTCAGGTTAGACTTTTTTAATTGAAATATCAGGCAATTTCTAAGTTAGGTAGAGGGTTAAAGAAAAGCTTCTTTTGGAAAAGGAACTTGAAAACCACAGGCTTGCAACCACAGATATTACAAATGTCATTGACAAGTTTCTGCTCACATGGGACGTTCCATTACGGATATGAAGTATACCAAGGCATACCACGTCATGGCCAATTCATCGAGGACATGTTGTTCCAGACAATTTCCCAGTTCCAGAATGTCTGGTCAGATTCCTTACTGGAGTCCTCCTTCACAGGCGACTGCACCGCAGTTAATCCGTCTACAAGAATAAAGCTGTTGATCAACTCTTTTAGCCCAGATCTCATTTATGCAACATCTGTGGTCAAAGCAAACCTCCTAAGCACATTCTGTTGTCCTATGGGGTAAAAACTCTGACTGAAAATGTAGAATTAATACAAATGCTGAATAGACTCGGACATGATGTGTCCTATTCTAAGTTCGAAAAACATTAATGACACAGCTTTGTGCCTACAGAAGATGGCAGCAAACTTAAATCAGAAGCTGGTTCTTCCAGGGACTTTTCATCCTAACGTGTTCCCCAACCTGGCGTGGGATAACATCGACAGGTTAGAGGAGACACTCACAGGAGAGGGAACCACTCACCATGTTAATGGAATTGCTGTCTAACCCAGGGAAAACGGACCATAACTCCCCAGTATACACCCTCCAGTTGTCAGCAAACGAAAGTAGAGGACCATCACGCAGGAAGTTCTGCCTCTAGCCGCATACATCCCAGGAAACAGGGTAGGACCACAGCCCCTAAGAACAGCTACGATTGATTATGGTGGCCAGGAACAGATTTCTAGAAGAAAGGACCTACTTTGGCTTATTGCAAGACTGGTTCAAGGGGACAATCAGCGGATCCCAAGCTGGACAGGCTTTAACATCAAGTTTCAAAGCCACGAACCGGTTTGCAAGGTGTTGTTGGATATCTTCCTACAATAAATGCTCCTTTGACTCAGCTTTCCACAGCCAATTAGATCTTGCGTCAGTCAGAGGGTATCAGGAAGATTTTAATCTACCTGAGATTGAGGTTGTCATGAACCAAGCACTTTACGCCAAAGCTTGTCAGGTCGCCTGGAAGCACAAATATCTCTACGCTGAAGTTCTTCTCAGGCTGGGAACTTTTCATACAATTTTCAACCTTCTATCCATAATTGGCAAACGGTTCCAAGACGCTGATTTGCGCGATATCTGCACTGAATCAGGGATAATCGCAGAAGGTTCAGTCTCAGACGTCCTCGAAGGAGATGTACAATCATGCAGATCGACTTCACAAGTGCATATACCAGGCCTTACTGCAAGAAGGTAACTGGTTGCTACATCTCTATGCAGTTCATCATATGATCCCATGGTTCTTTGCATACGACAAGTTTAATTATGCAAGAAATCTGGTGTACTACGCAGAAATGGCGAACCTTCCAGTGGATCATCCTGATGTACGTACATTGAAATTTTATGGAAGGTCATTTTTCTGTGCAGCTAGCCGGTGGGAGTCCGTTCAGTAGGATTCTCGTGGATCAGATCATGGACGTAACTTTCAACAAAGACACAAAGACGACAGGGATCGTGACAAGATTCAGCTTGAAGACCGGCGCTGTAAATAGATTTTACCCTACGGCAGAATACAGGTGTACGTTTCTCGATCAGCTGAGGAGTTTAGTACGAGCAAAGTGACCTCAATCTCACCACGACGAGATGCAATCACCGAGAATGCCTAAAGATGAAGAGCAAGTATCGGCAGTTGAAGCCTTCATCGAGGAAACCAAGACCTCAACAGCATCTCGACAGCGAAAGATGCTCCTGTAGATATGTCATATGACTTACTTCACGCCTGTGGGATTTGTGAACAAAAATCCCAGCAATTCAAGGAGGAAAGGCTTCAAAGCTCCCCTCTTAAGAGGAAGTTTTACGATCCTATGAAGTTAAGAAAACTGAAGACGTTTACGTCACTCAGTAAGAAGAAAACAGTCTCGAAGTGAAGAACCATGATACTCAAGGCCGACAGATCTCTTTTCGGGAGAATGATAATTAGGGGACAAAGTCAGAAGATTGAAGTTAAGGACAAGCTGCAACATTAAGCCTTGGTCCTATGCCTTGGGCATTGTCGACAGCAGAGCAATTTCCTCGGACGTCCAACAAGGAGGCATTGGTTTCTTTTAAAACTGCGAAAGAATGTCCAGCTAGCTGACGGGTCACCAAATAACTCAGCTTAACTGTTTTTGATGGGATGGCTCTCGTACAGAAAGTGAGCTTCGAAAGCACCCAGATCGCCTTTGGTAGCCTGGAATCCTCCTTGATGGGCATGGTCTTACTTGAAGGCTTAGATAGCAGCAGGATCAACTTCCTATAAGAAAGGTCCATTAAAAATACAGAAAGAAGCATGACAGGGGAAGTGCCTGGAGTGGAAGTAGTGAACATAAGCGCCCCACAGCTGATTAAGCAACAGAAGAAGTTCCTGAGCCAGATGAAGAACAAAGCAAGCTTGATATGGTTTCTGGTCGAGTAATGGCAAACTGAGCAGTACGTCCAGAGAATTTAGCGAAATAGAAAAGGGCTATATGTCACGTGTGAAGAGAAATGCTGAAGGATTTCTGGAGACGGAACAGTGGAAGTGCCGGAGTTGTGCAGCTGCCAAGAGAAGGCTGTCACTCGTCTACTGCTACGTGCAAGGTGGTTATGACGCAGTGGTGGTCAGCTCAGAAGATAACGATGTGTTTGTGCTGCTTCTGGCCTTTTCCAGTTTCACTGACGCCAGTTTGTTCCAGAAATGCGGTACTCAGGCACGCACAAGGTTGATTGACATTATTCAATTAATTGCTACTATCGGGAAAGATGTTTGTCAGGCTCTCGTTGGTCTTCATTCCTTCACCTAATGTGACACAGTTGATGCTTTTGCTGGTAAAGGCAAACTCATCGCCCTAAAGATTGTCAAGTCAGACAATGATGCAAAATAAGAATTCACTGAACTGAGTCAATCCTGGGACCTTTCGGACGACCTTTTCCGGGGCATCGAGAAGGCAACCTGCTCTTTCTACTCACCTGGGGCAAATGCAAGTGACGTGAATGATCATAGATACAATCTTTTCTTTGCAAAGAATGGAGAGATTGAATCGCACCAGTCACCACCTCTCAAAGCCAGCCTTCAAAGGACACCATGCGGGCAAACTATCAAGCGTGTATTTGGAGGCGCAGTCTGCAGTGTAGCCCATCAAACCTCGACCCAGTTGGCCTCAGATGGAAGATGGGAAGCTCAGTGGAAGACGAATCAAGTCTGCCAATTGACTGGATGGATGGAAAGCCTGCTCCCGAGGCAGTGCTGGAGTTTCTTGCATGAAGATGTTCCAGATCGTGCAGACTTTCAGACTGCGTTTGCATGGCGAACGTCCTAACATGTACACAGACTTGCGTTGACTGCAGGATTGTGAAAACCAAGCCGCACAGGACGATCTGGAAGTCATTGTTGATGGAGATAGCGAAGAGGAGGATGAAGGTGGTTACTGAGAAGTCTGCTAATATACCTGATACTCCATTGCTATTGTAGAAGTGAAACACAGTTGACTAGCAGTTTTTGCCATTTGAATACCTCTGAACATAGAGTGAGACTAAAGAACTCTGGCACATGAAGATTAAATGGATACTCAAGAACACAAATGCGAAGTGAAAGCACGTGTTACTGTGCTAAAATCAAGTCCAGAATAGAGTATTTTTCAATTGAATGTCGAAAGTAAGTTTCATTTGCTTTGGTTTTGCCTTACTTTGCTCTGCGGTTGGTAAAAAAAACAGCGCCACTTTCTCAACCAATCAAAAGTGAAACCAAACCAATCCCGACATGCTCGCAATCGTTTCGTGCTTGGTGTCGGTTACATGTATTTGCTTGTCCTTCCGATTGGTTCATTATGTTGTAATTGGTCAGAGTAATTGCTTTTGTTTTGCTATCACAACACTCAAGAAAACCGCACTAACACGTGACAGTAACTTATTGACTGACGCAAAGGAAAGTATTAAAAAGAAACCACATTTCATGATGAAACTTAGTTCCATATTCAGAGCAATTCAAATTAGCAGGGGCGGACGTGATTTACGCAATCCAGCTAAAAAGAAAAATTTGACCTATTGGCAGCGATAGGCCACTTTGTTTAGTTCGAATGAAATCTAGGGGACTGGGTACTAGTTATGAGGGATGCCAAAAAGTGAAATTTTGTTGTCACAGTAGACATTTTGTCGGCTTTAAAGTATTGTGATAATGATCTCTAGTAAGTAGGAAAAGATTAAAACATAAAACAGTGTAATATTATCGAATAGGAAAGCACTAGAAAGAAAAGAATGTGTTTTCGACTGTTAAAGCTCACGTGACCAGTCATGTGATTACACCCTGTCCAAAAGTATTGATTAAAATGGCGTACTGGTTGACTGGGCTTCATTTTTGACTTGTTTATTAAGAGGCTCTCCAGTACGCCATTTTAATCAATACTTTTGGACAGGGTGTAAACACATGACTGGTCACGTGAGCTTTAACAGAGCCTGTCCACCGATTCTCGATATTTACAGTCAGAGCCTCTTAAGTCGTTTCCCCAGTTCCGTACAATAAAGTGAGTAAATTATGTTGGGAATGCTATGTATAATTCTCACGTTGGAAAATGGCCCAAGGGCGGAGGGGTAAGAAAAGGTGTCATTTTCCCCCTGAAGGTGACACAATTGGCAATGCTATCACCCGAAAATGTAAACTAGGGATGTTGACCCACATCACCATGGACATTAGCCTTTGTCCCCCTGAGTGGTACCAATCGGCCAAATTTCGGGTCCTGGCTCATGCACTATATTCGTAGAACAGTTGATCCGAAATGAACGTTGGTTGCATGGTCCTGCGTTTCTTGTGGAAGTCAGAAGAAAGTTGGCCCACGCGTATCACAGTACCGGAGCTGCCAGATGTACACCCGGAAGTGAAGCCAGAGATTGAGCATTCACGACTTTGTACCAGAACGTTCTGAATTCCCTTATTGTGCGTTATTCCTCCTGGGATCGACTTAAGAGAGCCATTGCTTGGTTACCGAGATACAAACGTTTTCTTCTCAGCAAGTTAAGCACACGCAAAACAGGCGCTCAGCAGGAGATTGTGAAAGGGGAGTTCTCGATGGAAGAGATGGTTTCAGCTAAAAGGGAGATTATTGCAAACGTGCAACAATAACCCTTTAGAGACCACTTCACGCTTATTTTCTTGCTGTGTTGTTGCAAGGCAAGCTATTTCGAGTTGACAGCTCCATTTTGTCATTTTTAGCTTGTTGTAGTCCAGTGTTGGGACTTGTGCGTGAACAAAGTTGAAGTATTGTGCGTTTGCGATCATATTAGTTTGTGTTTGGTGAACCAGAAAGATAAAAGGTGCACGTGTGGCCTAAATAGTTTGTTGTACCTGTCTTTGTCATGATTCACACCCAGTCTTACACGATGAGAACAGTCGATTTCCGGTTTTGATTACATAATACATTTTTGTATGGTGCAATGTTTGATTTTGCTAACGTGACTGAAAATAGAATTTATGTTTGAACATTTACCTTGTGCAGCTCTGTCCATTGGCGATTGTTATTCATGACATACAAGAAAGGACTGAACAATTTAGGCAATTTTAAAATTTTAGGTTTCCGTAACCTAAAATTCACTGAATATAAAAAAAAACAACAGGTATAAAATGCGACGTGATAGGCTTTGAGACGGTTAAGAATCAACACAACTGCCTTCTTTAGTCCTGAAGATCCCTGGTCCTTGCTGAGAAACGTCTGGTTTCACATTAATTAACACTGGTATCGACGGCAATTTGAAGGCCAAAGCGCCTTGCAGAAAAACGCTTTGAGATCCGGCAAGATGGCGCAACTGCTCGAAGGTAAGCAATCATGACACACGATGAAGGGTCCAAAAACCACCAAGGCGGGATAAGCGAGGGAAACCAGAATGTATGAAACAGCAAGTAAAATTGTTGGTGCCCGAAGTCTGGAGTTCGACTTATACAAGTTGAATCTTCGTTGCGAAGCTCTGTTTCAGTAACCGAGGCGAAATTTTTCGAAAGATGATCTAGTTTGGTACGAAAACCGACCAATCGAGAAGAATAATTGCAGAAGATGATGTCCACTATTTTCGATCTGGCATGTCTTTCCAGAAGATACACCAATCAATGCGTTAGAAATACAGCCATCACTTTGTGGTCCGACAACATCCCCAGCCGCCACATCATGAGTATTTCTGGCCACAAATACGAGCAAGGCCTTGTGCATTTCAACCACAAGCCAACCTCTACACAGCTTGAGTTTGCTCTGATGTCTTGGTTACAGCAATCAAAAAAGGAACACAGCAACAAACTGCAATGGTTTCTTCCACAGCGTCGACTGCTGTCATTACAACAACTGCCTCCGAGGTATCGCTTCCGTTTCAGGCTCAGCCTTCGATTCAGTCGTCCTCGGAGAATAGAATGGTTGTGTTTTCAACCAAACTTTTCCATGGGTGCAGCCTCGGTAATATTAACGTCAACAATTCAAGTCATTAAGAAAGTTGTTTGCCATGTTATTCGCTTAACTTATTCTGTATTCTTAGCTTCTTTACTTAAAAAAAACTTGACTGTTTGCCTCCTTTTTGGCTGCACACGTGGAAATCAACGAGATTTGAATGATACGATTTGGATACTTGACAGGCCGTTTTACCAGTTCCGCGTGACTGTATTTACCGTAGTATTGAGAATTTCTCTTTAGAGAACTTTCAGACAAATGACATAAAGTAGTCGTAACCGCGCTTCTTTGCATTTCTTTTCCTTGGCAATTTTTCTCGATGGCTGGGTTCTTCCTAGGCCATCTCGGGAGCGCAATGACATGCTATGATCTTTATCAGAGTACAAGGACATATTCCTTAAATACATGTGTGGGTCAATTCCAAATTCAAAGCAACCATTTAAGATTTTTAATAATGTCTGATGAATTTCTCCACTATGTAGGCTGACTGCAAGTTAAAATGCCCAACTGATTGTGGAGCCTGTTTGGGCTGCAATGAGTCAGCTATATTTTTTCTTTGCAATTTTAACAAGGGGGAAGGGATATCTTTGTCGGTCAAGACATCCCCCCTCGGATGCACAGTTCACAAGATATGTGGCTATTTTTTGTATTTACCCGGTTCAACTTAATAATATTACTAACAACAATAATACTAAGGATGATGATGATGATGATGATGATGATGATGATGATGATAATGATAGGAAGTCACCGTGCAAGTTCATTAATCCATTATAGGTAACATTTGAGGGAGTTCGAGGATCTTTTTCTCCTTGGCGCTCCGATATGGCAATTGATGACTTTTCTTTGAGTGAGGGGCTCTGTTCTTCAAGTTAGTAATTATATTGTGTATTTTTTTAAACGGTGTTCTTGTTTTACCATTGGAAATGTCGCCTGTCAAAGGCCTAATAACTTGTAATACAGTGGAACCTCGATTTAACAAAGTGCCAAGGGACTGGGGAAATTGATCCGTGATATCGAGGGTTAAGATAAGATAAGATAAGATAACTTTATTTATACACGGTTTTTCCATCAGTCAATTAAATTACTGGACTATCTACCTATCTAACTAACTACAAAAATTTAATAACAACAAATTCAAAATAACAAAAGAAAAGTCTGCTTTTCATGGAGGCCGTGTCTAAAATTCACTTACATGTAAAATTTAGATATTACTTTAAACTGTGCCGACTTAACGTTATATCGAGGTTCTTTTCCATACATTACACTATTACTGGGCTGAAAAATATCGTTTGCTGTACCGAGGGCTTCGCTATATAGAGGTTCGTTAAATCGAGGTTCCACTGTAACTAGTTGTAGAGTAGTCGTAATTATCATTACGAATAAACTAATTGATAAAATATCTTAACTTGAATTGTTGTTGAATGGTCTTACAATGTCCCATAATTTGATTGCCTTCAATAAAGCATTCCAGACTTTAGAGTGCTGATGCGTAGTACTTAATTAAAACCCTTTGACGCTTTCTACAACCGCGGTCGTATAACTGAATTTCGTGCACCATGAACCAACGGTGTATACGTTAAAATTGCGATATCATATCGTCTTTAAACTTCAGTAAGATTTAAGGACGTTCACGTTAATTGTTTTTGCGGATCCTTACTGCGCACGAAATTCATGTCGCAATGTCACGCCACGTCATCCACGAGCTCGCGACAGATTGGCAAAAATTAAACAAAAAAAAAACGATGTAGGAAGTTTTTTCTAACCACGCAACATCGAATCCCACCAACGAGCGGCTGTTAGGGTTTGCAAATGCTGTCGTTTAAGGATTACGTTTACTTTTTGAGACGTCATCAGATGAATGAATTTGCTTAAGAGACCCACTCACATGAAATTTTACATAGAAAGTTGCATTTTAGGGATTCATTTGCAATAGTTTTAGACTTACAGACATTGGGAGCCATTTCGGATAAGGAAGACTGATTTTGCAAAATTAGGGTGGTCTTTTAGATATCTTACCTCAAAACGAAGTAGGTGACCCGCATGTTTTTTCACTTTTCTGACTCTAGTAACTCACTACCTAACTGCAGCAAAAGTTTCATGAAAAAATCAATGTTAGAAGATTTTCGCGCGAGCGTCCTTAAGAATTTATCCGTACTTTGTTGCCTGTTTTTACATGTACTCTTTCATTTTGAATCGTGTTTTTTTTAACGTTTCCCCAAGGAAATCCATGGAAGGCTCGAGGGTAACTGGGAGGAATTAAATTTGTCCCAACGTTTTTGCCGCTCTCTTTCTTTGGAAGAAAAAATACAGCTATAAAGAAGTGGCTGGTATGCCCAATAAGACTTCGTTATTTAGAGAACTAAAATTCGCCTCTTAACCCTATTCTGCCTGGGGGAGGGGGGGGGGCACATTGTGCCCTCGCTGACTTTAACGAATTATAACTTTTAAACGGCTAGACGAATAATCACCAAATCTCGTGACTTTTCCTAAAATTTATCAGAGAAAACTTTCCTACGTCAATGACGTATCTATGGTGATTGACATTTCCATAGCAACCGTCTACTCAGAAGTGTATTTTGACTATTTTCTGTATTTTTCAGTCGTTTTCAGGTTTTCCCCCTTCGTTTGTAAGAAGGTAATTTTTTACTTTTGTGTGCTTGTTTTGACTAAGTATGTTTCTTAGAACAAAATCATATTTTTTTTGGTGACGTCATTGTCAGCTGTAGGACTGAAGGTTTCGGATTCAAGATGGCGGCCTCAAATTCAAAATGGCGGGTTTGTGAAGTTTTGTGACGTCACGACACGTCATAATTGACACGTCATTAACCCAATCTGTTAACCTAATGACGTGCTTCAAACGTGCCAAATTTCATCGCAAGAGCTTTAATACTTTTTGAGATCTATGGGGGGGGGCACTTTGTGCTCAGAAACTCAAAAAAAGCCCAGGCAGAACAGGGTTAACACATCACTAGATTAAGAACGTTCATAAAGGTAGATTTACGCAGCTGTCTTCAAACTGTGCTAAATCTGGTTTCAAGCGAGTGTCGGAGATTTACGCTGTTGTACTGTGTAGTGAAGTGCTGGTTTCACATGGCTCGCAACGTATGATGTGGACATCCAATTCATCACTTAGTTGTAATGAATTGATAGAATAAAATTGATAGAACAAACATAAGCTTTCATACGAAGTATTCTGGCTGTGGGAAAAATAATTAAATAAATAAATAAATAATAACAAGAAGAACAAGGAAGAAGAAGAAGAAGAAGAAAGAGATACCATATTAAAAAAAAACCCATCATGGTGTTGTGATAGGTGTGTTTTTTTTAACAATTTTGAAATTGTAATAATTATTCCAAGTCAGGAACATTACACTTTAATATCATTGATCAGCTTCACGTTTACCATTTGTTACGTTTGTCAACTCGATTTCAACATTAAAAACTTAAACTTCGAATTATTATTTGTATTTTTAACAAGCCTTACCCAAGATAGTGTTTCCTGACCCAGTTCCTGTCGTGGGTGCATATCCAGGCGACGAGCTAAGCTGTGCGGCCATCGGATTTGATCCCACATACGTAGTACTGATAAGAAACTCTACAGTAGTGACGAAAAGAGAAAATACAGTACGTATGGAATTGTTCGATCTTAGAGGAAACTACAGCTGTGTGGCAACTAACAAGTACGGAACGGACACAAGGGTGATTCCTGTAATTTTTGCAGGTAAGTTATTGCTCTGGCATCGTTAACCAAATCATGAACATCACATGTAGCCTGTAGTCTAAATACACATTGAAAACCAGGCGGTGCCCGTGTCACTCCCTAATTGCTCGTTAATGGAGACCTGCCGAAAGGTGATTGCACTGTTTTCTGTCTTCTGTCTTAAGCGCAATTTCAAATGTTCTTTAGTCGATACATCAAAACCTAAAAATAACGCAGTGGGACAAAATATCCGCTATATAGAACGATGATGCAGCGAAAATCTCTCGAACATCAAGGAATCTACACAAGAGCTTACAGAAATAACTCCAGGAATCTTCTCGATCCACACGCCACCTTAAGCACAATCTGGAGCTCCAGATTGTGCTTAAGGTGGCCTGGGTTTTTTGTCGGGTCGATAGTGTACTATAAATCGAGTTTTAGAAAAGGAAAGTGCTAAAGGCTTTCTAACAAATTCCAGGACTAAACAGAAATGACCTGTAAAAAGGATAAAACTAAATTTTATAACAATAAAACTTGACTTTGATCATGCCTGTGGCCCAATTTGTATTTACAATAAAAAAGAAGACTGCAAGCAAATAAATAAACCATCTTTCAAAGTGAGTACAGAGTTTACATGACAAAACAACAACAACAACAACAACAATAACAACAACAACAACAACTCGGCATAAGCTTAACACCGGAAGAAATAATGCAAACATTTTGTAAGTCGTCTTGAAACAAAACCAAACGAAACCACTCGGTAAAGGTTTCATCTAGCATACTCAGTGAATCGAGCATGGCTCTACAACCACTTTCAAAACACGCAAATTAGGCTTGTTAAAACTAAAATAAACTTCTCAATCAAGTTTCTATAAGACTAACCTTTATTCCATTCGACAAAGTGCTCAATCCTTCTGGATTACCTCACTGAATTCGTGAAAATTTCCTTTGTGGCGACAGTCGAGCTGCTTATTCCCGCCATTCAAATATTTTTTGCTTTCAAACGACCAGGGAAATTCTCTTCCTTTATTTTTGCCTCGCAGTTGATGTCAACAAACAAGTTCACGGTTTAACGATTATGGAAATATATTCTCATCGAATATTTCCAGAGTTGCTATATTTTTTTTTCAGTAAAATTTGAAGAACCGGTGGAGCACAGGAGTATCCTCTGGCCAAGTTGTGGTTGCGAAACATGTTACATCATTTTCATTTGTCAATGCTCTCTCAACAATAACCAAGAGCCAATCAGGTCAAGATAATTCACTTAAGTCATTCTAAAAAAACATTTGGTTCGCAGGATGTGGTTCAGTAATAAATAATACACTCACAAGTCCAAGATATCCAGACAAATACCCGAAGAATTTGGACTGTGTTTACAAGGTACCAGTACAACATGACAGAGGCCTGGAAATATATTTTCAAGATTTTCATCTGGAGGGACATTCATCATGCCTGTATGTTGAAACATAGCTATTCATATTACTATTGCTGATCTCTCTTCATTACCACTTACTAGTAATAAATGTTTCAAAAAAAGTCTTTTTGGGCGTCTTACGTAAAATTTAACGTTCAATAAAAATTACCAGATAAATGAGCTTAACATCACAGTTTCAGTCAAGTTGGTCGCACCAAAGTGGATTTAGGCTAGCGACGCTAACAATGGCGACAGAGATTCGAGCCAAGTTAGTCACTTAAACTTAGGGTTCATCGCCTGGTGTTAAGATTACTAGGGTGTCAGAGTTTTTTATTTTATTTTCCTGGTGTGGTTTATTTCCGCCAGAAGCGCTTTGATTTCGAAAAAAAAAACAAATGAGGAAATCGATTCTCGTTTAAGGATGGTAAAAGTCACAGGAATTTGATCTTAAGAATCAGTACTAAAAACTTACATCGCACTGGTAAACTAAAATGCACAGAAAAAAGTAGACAATTTCTATCAACAGAACAACTCCTCTCCATCAACTAGACACTAATTAAACAGCATTTGAATTAATCGAACAAGAAAAATTTCAAAAATATATATAGATAGGCTAGCCTAACAGCGGAGCTCCTCAAAACCTCCGTTGAAAAACAAAAGAAGACCAAGAAAGATTGCATTAAACAACAGCTTGTACCAAGAATAGAAAAACACGTATAACCCAAACTTAAGCCAGATATTTGTCTATTAATTGTGAGAACGGAGTGCCGTCTGAAATTTGTCATGACAAGCAAGGAGGTAAAAATTGTACCTCTGTATACCCTAATGGTCTGATGTTCGCGGTTTCTTCCGCGGTTTCATAAATTGAGTTTCGGTTAATATTTTTTTAGCATGTGCGATAATAATGAAAATAAAAGCCCATTACAAAGGATGGAGATTACGGAAAGGAGGTACGAAAATCAAAACGAAACAACAACCGAAAAAAGGGAAAGAAAGAAAGAATGATGAAAGAAAAAAATTGGAGAGACAAAATAGTGAAGTTGAGAGGTTTGAACTCGCGCCTTCTGAAAAAGATATAAAATATAGTCGGACTGTTCGCGCTTTCATGCTCTGCACCACTACAACAGAGCTGAAAGGTGAATAGTGTACTTAAACTTAGTTATAACAGTTCCCGTTGGCATCATACGCATGGACATGGTTATGTTGCGCCAAGGGGTATATGTCTCTTGAGTACATCATTCTCCGCTTCTTTTAAGGTAATTGTCAATACTCGTCTCAATATTCTGTTCAGTCTGTTACGACATTGTGGGATGGGGACGGAGGAATGACGGGCTTTCTATTCAAATGGTGACAAAAATCATTTTAGCTGAGTCTTGTCAGCGGGTATTTTTAGTCTTATTCTGAGTTAGAATTCCAGCTAAGCTTATTGATGGACTTCAGGCTGAACTGCTAGTTATCAAACACGGACAGAAACTTGGATTTTGAAAGTTCTAGAGGGAAGCGTATTCCGTGATTTCTTGCATACAAGATGAGGAGTTTGTAAAGTCCTCGCGCAAAGAAGCTCCGTACTTTGCAGTTGAAACAGCGGTTAAATAGAGAAACTCTAGGATCACAAATACTCTTTTTAATTTTTTTAAGGGATGCCGCCCAGCGATAGAAGAAAAACTGCCGCTGTAATTGTTGAAAATCGTGATAAAAAGTCCTATGTTTAAGAAAATGGACCAAAACAAACGGTTTCCATGGTGGTCCGCATTTTGTTTATGCTTTGGTTTTACGCACTCTTTTCACGTTTTTATTTATAAAGAACACATTGAAATGAGAGTAATTTAGCGGTATCTTATTTAGGGTCTGCTATGAGGACAAGTCAAGTTGCTCTAAATGCTGTTTCCTTAGTCGTTTCTTTATGAAAAGCTCACCTATTGCAAGCGGCGAAGCTGACCGCTAAGAGTTTCTTTCACTCACGGCCAGATCCGGCAATTATTGTTTTATTCCAAAAGTTTAGAAATAAAACAAGGGCATCTTTTATAGAGACGTACTTTCTTTCATAGTTCATGATTTTTAACGGCTACTGAAAACAGTCATCTTACGCCTACATACGCGAAAATACATGGTGTCCGTTAATTGTAATGTGTATAGAGCTTAATGCTAAGTTCAGTATTGGCGACCGAGTGATTTCTCGGTTATTCAATACATTAATATTTCTAAATACAGAAGAAATATGCAGCAAGTCTTCATAAACGAAAAAAAAAAACATTTATTTTGATCAGCACTTATTTGCCTGGAAAACCGAAAAGCATTTCATTTTTCGCCTCGAGAAAAGTTACCCGCAAACAATTCACCACCGAGGCGGGAATTAATTTCACGGCTATTTTGAACAAATGTTTACAAGTTTTTCAAACAGATCAAGAAAATTATCTTCAACATGTAAACTCGCTCAATTAAACAATTCCTTAGACGTAAATCCACAATCAAATATGTCATTTACCTTATCATTGAAGTGAACTGAGAAGTACTTGTAAATCTAAACGAAAGGCTACTGCTCGGAGGTCTTTTGCCCCTGGTCGCTTTCCAGATCTCCTTAAAAAAAAAAAAAAAACAAGTGTGTCCTTGGACAAGGATTTCTTGCCTTCAAGCTCTCCTATTTCTTCTATATGCACCGTGCAGTTTAAAGCAATCCTTCAGGTCCTTTCCTTTTCATCATGAACTATTAAAAGGAAAGTCTTCATCCCAAGAATGTAAAAATACCACATTAAAAATCGAGCGTACAAGGAGCCAGCCATATTGTCATATTGTTGACTTCAGATCAAATCCTGTGACGGCAGGCAGTTCTTTCTTGTCAATGGTAAGTGAAGGGTTATTGCTCTGTCCTAAATCTGGTAAAATATTCATGAAAGCACGTCCTTTTTACTTGAAGCCTCAAAAAGGTGGTAAGCGGTTAAGTTCGAGGGAAGTCCGCCATTTTCCCCAGTATGTAAACGTGCACCACTTTTGAGACACTTTACTTTTTACATAAGGCATGGTGTGAGGGACATCGTACGGTCACGTGACTCCATGACCATCAAAACTGACTCGCATGGATATGTAAATATTTAGAATGCAGAATGGTGCTGCGCTCTACGTTCGGCCCGCAAAGGAGCTCCACTTTAAAAGGCAGGTTTTGATGATTAATAAACATTGATTTGGAAGCTAAATTCAATCCTTCTTCAATAGACGGCATATATATAACAACTGAACTAAATCATACCTTCTAATTGGCTTGGGTTATTCAGGCTACACTCTATGGGTAATCTTTGAACTCACTAAGTTTAAAAAATAGCACTTAATTAACTTGAACTTCCCAGTAGATAGAAAACACGGCAAAATTTGTTGTTTTAAGCAAAAAGGGCTCGCTCTACTTCATCCTAGTTGATTCCAGCTTTAACATCCTTTTGCTTTCCAAAAAGAGGAAAAGAAAAAATTCCGAGATGAGCGATGTTTGCCTTTCCAAACTTCCGTTTCTTTATGTGCAAATTATTTCCGTTGCGTTAGCGGATTATTTATTTATTTATTTATTTATTTATTTATTTATTTATTTATTTAAAAAAAATACCGTGACTCAGGTGTTGGACCAAATTTGGATATATAATGTCACAAAAGTAGCATATTCAATGTCACGTACGGCTGCGGCTACAGCACAGAGAGCTTATAACGACAACGAAAATAACGTTCAATTTCTCCTTTTCCTTATGCCTGTCTTGAGGTCAAGCGAACGTTACTGACTTGAAGGCCATTAAGTGTCTTTCTGCGTAATTTTCAACCACTCAATTTTGATCAAATTTTTTATTTCCTTCAAACTTTCTGTACTAGACAAGGTTGACATAAAATTAACGAAAACCTGATATTTCGTTTGTTGGTAATCTTCAAAAGACCCAGGATTTTGAGGCAAAAGTCGTGGGCACCCGGACCCCTTAAAGTCGCTGTTTTGTTGAGTAGAAATTAGCCACTTTTGGGATATCTGCTGCCGAGCGTATATTTATTCGAAAAACCTAACATTTTTACTAGTGACACATACATCATGTTACGTTACAAATATGGTTCGAAAATCACAATTTATGTAGAATTGCTAAAATGACCGAGGCTGAAACTGGCCAATGTTATCGACAGGCGCAGGAAGCTGGTCGAGTGGCAAGGTAATTTTCTTTTTAAAAATTCTGACTTATCCTGACAACTTTTCCCAGTTTTTTAAAAGAGTACTGTCCTTTAAGTATTTATATTTATGGGATATCCAGCATGCGAAGAAATACAGCGGCAACAATATTGGAGAAATCCGTCATTCAACGACACCTGTAGTGTGACTGACTGTGAAGGCGAGCGTACAATTTTCGACTTCGCTATCTTGTCCACAATGGAAAATGAGCAGATACGATGATTGGAAGGATAAAAATTAAAATTAAAGTTCCCCAACTAACTTCTACGGCTTCATTTCAACGCCTTATTTTCCGCAAATTTGACATTTCTATACCGGCTGCACGCCGACGTTTTCTTTCCTTCACTTGCAGACGGCGATCTTATGAACTAAAAGCCTCAACAGCACCATTGAGTTTTGCTAAAAGAGTGCTTATGTTCATTTTAGCTTTCTGTTGACCAGGGAAACTCAAGTGACGTGTAAAAGAACGAAGGAAAATCGAGCGAATATCCCCACGGAAACGGTGTCATCCATATTGTTTCAAATGTATTACCGCTGTCCGCAACAACACATTTCGTGCCTGATCGTACCGGAAATATAAAACCGGAAATTAGTAACCGAGTGAAAAGTAATTCGATCGCATTGCAAAACAATTCAGTAAAACAATTCAAATCAGGATGTTTAATGATAGATCTTCAGAGATTCTTTTGGCTGCCTCTCCATGGAGGCAAAATAAACGGGGATGGGGGATGCTCAGGAATCATTCCACGAAACTTTCCACGAAATTCAAACATAAACGATTGGGACAAATTGCCACCGCTGAAAACATTGCTGCAATACGTCCGGGTGGCAGAAGGGGTGAATTATAGCTAGGGGCTCGTACCAGTGTGAAATGTTCATTAAAACCAGGAAAAAAATGTGAACAACAAAATTAGCCTGCGAATGCCACCTTAACAGCCGGGAGGGATAAAAAACAACTGTGCTTGCAGGCTACAACAAAATTTGCTTGTTTAAGATAAAGGTATCAAAAAAGAGTCCAAATGATAGGCTTGAGCCGCAAGCGGTCCGCTCCTGTACATTTGTTCATGTTTTTAAAAGACAAAGAATACCAGTATATCAGAAATTAACTGTACTTGTCTTGAGAACAACAAACATGTAACGCAATGTAAACATTACAATTGCAACAAATCTGACAATCTGACAAATCGCGATTCATGCATTAATACATAGCGCACACAGACATCTCTATCTCTACTTCATTTTCATTGTTCCTTTGTACAGTGCATCCAACAACTCCTAGCCTTCACTAGTTTCCCTTATATACATTTTAATTTTAAAGCCTGTTTAAGCGCCACAGCGTCAAATGGATTTCCTTTCTACCTACCTGCTCTGGCTAAAAACGGCGGATCTGCCCGTATCTTATTGATGGATGTGTACTTTCTTTACCAAACTATCCAATACTCGATTTTAACCGAAAACCTTCGTTCCCCCCCCCCCCCCCCCCCACTGAAAACATGTTAGTAAAACGTTCAGATTTTCATACCCCCATAACGCGAGATTAACTATTACTATTCAGTTCAATTGGGAACTATAAGGTTTCCAGGATCTCCACCAGCCCTTAGCCTTGCTGTTATGGAAATGTTATGGAAAACACGAACATTTCTTAACGAATTTAAGCAAGTGCCACAACAAATTTTTCTTTCTGTCCTTCGAGGTAAAAGGAACGTCAAAGTTCTTGAAGATGGTTTTCAACATGGCAACGTTAAACTATGAAAGTTTATTGCTTTTGCAGTACTGACAAAGGTCATAAACGTGATAGCAAATCGGATGACGAAGGCTAATCTCATTGATAATGCTGTTGATTACTTGCTGTCTGTCACTTTTTTTCTCTTCTCCCAGTATGTCCTCAAGTTCTGCCTCGTCATCAGCCACCTCTTGCCCTTTCCTTCTAGAAGATGCTAGGCGAGAGAAATAACTCTTTATCTGATTGGCTGTTAACCATTCTTCTCTGCTAAAACGGCGGTTATTCTGTTCATCTCTAGAGTTTCGCATTTCGGCTGAAACTTGTTCCGGATCTACCTTAAAGCCAGTTTTCACCCCGAAGTCAAAGCTTTTGTTGAGGTACTCCTTTACATTTGGGGTAAAACGGTTTAAAATACGTTGTTTGGATAGAGCCCACCATTGCCTAATATTTAATGCAGGCACAGCCTGCACTAAGCCACCAATGATCTCTCTTGAATCACTTACTTGTTCTACTTGATCAACCGAAGAAACACACTTGGCCCACTCTCTCCTCATTCTATCATAAATGCTTTCACACACTGATTTATGGCCATGATCTCCGATCTGAACGTGGATTTCAAGTTCTCGGAATCTCTTGAAAGTTTGTTGGCATCCAGGTTCCGTGCATTCAAACAGCTCGCATTCGTCAACAGTTTCTTTCCTGCTGGTTCTGTCAGCTTTGCTGATGTTTAGATGGCGTGTGCTTGTTAAGGGAAAAGAATTCCTTCTTTCCTGGACTATTAAGCCGTCCTGCTGATTGACAATAAGGGTATAATACGGAATCAATTTTCCTTCTCCTATGCCGTACGTTCTCCGAACGCGAACACCTGTTTCTTCATATTTGAAGTTATGGAGGTGGCTAAATCCGTCAATTTTTTTTTCACCCTCAGGGACTTCTTTTTGTCGTCAATAACACAAACAGAGGCAGTTACCCCTCTAACGCGTCGCTCACGAAGGGCAGTATGAATATCTGCGGCGCAGACAATATCATGACCTTCATAGCAGTAGTCACAATTTGAGCTCTTCATTGGGCAAAGCATTCTATCGCACACGACTTTTCCGTAGGCAGGCTCTGAGTAGTCGTAGCTCTTCACCTCAATGCCAAGCCTCTCCCCGACATCTCTCAAGGACATAACCAAGGCACTGTTGTGCTAACATCCTGCTTTAATTTATCCGAGCGAAGAAAGACACAGCTGACTGAAAGGATGGAACAGGCGATATTCTTAAGTGGCTGTCCGCGTAAGAATCGACCACTCCATTTTGATCAAATCTACAATTTCCTTCAAACTTTTTGTGCGACACAAGGTTGATATAGATTAATGAAAATACACTTCGTTTGTTGGTTATCTTTCGAACACCCGAGATTTTGAGGCAAATGTTGTTGACACCCAGAGCCCTCAAAACCGCCCTTTCGTCGAGTAGAAATTAGCCAATTTTGGGATGTCTGCTGCCGACCGCATATTTATTCGAAAAATCTCACTTTCACACCAGCAATACATACATCATATTTCTTTACACATATGGTGGAAAAAATTCAAAATATCGACAATTGTTGAAATGGCAGAGTCTCAAACTGGCCAATGTTAAAGGTATCGGCAAGAAGCGGGTCAAGTGTTAATACAAAAACAAAAGTTTTCCCAAAATTCTGACTTACCCTGACAATCTTTGGTATTTTTCTAAAGAGAACTAGGATAGTGTCCATAAACTAGTGATAATTTTTAATGACTCTCTAACATGCGAAGAGATACAGTTGCAACAATTTTGGAGAAATCTGTTTTTCGGCAACAACTGCAGTGTGGCCGAGTGTGACAGCAAGCGTCAAAATGTAAACTTCCTCGTCTTTTTCACAGGCGAAAATGGACAAACATTATGACTTAAAGGGTAAGAATTTAAATCATACCTCAAAAGTTGCCCAGCTTTACTTCTACGACTGTATTTCAACAACTAAGCGGCTGCAAATTCGATGTTTCTGTGACGGTTTCTATCAATTTCGACGTCTTCTTTCGTTCGCTTTCAGGCAGTGATCTCGTGAGTTAAAAACCTGAAGAGCTCCATTATGTTGCGTGAAGAGAGTAATATATACATTGCAACAATCTGCTGCCTCAGGAAACGCTAGTGGCAGGCAGAAGAAGAACGAATAGTATCCCACAATCCTTTGCCTCATGGAATTTCATGAAGATGGGGAATGTCTTGTGACACATGGCGGATTTTGCCTGTTTTCGCTTGGATTTTTTCACAGATAAAGCGTTTCGCTGAGGATAGCACAATTCAAAACACAAACTTGCAACTTTCATCATGAGATAGGTGTTGTTTCTTTTGAATTTAGCACATTAGAAATAGGTTTTTTAGATAATTTGAATAACAATGTCTCACGCCATCCGTTACCACCGCTTCAATGAGTTGCACGAAGTTAATGATAGGTCTCTTTATGCTTGAGTAATTTACAGAAACAGTTAAAATCTGAATAATTAAAAGGTATTTGGACAACTTTGTACTATAGTGACCCTTAGTGACCAGACAGTTTCAAATTTCTGAAGGTTCGAAAATGGTCCAAATCCCTGCAGTTTCGAGTATCACGTCTTAACTCACATGGCGATTCCGCGACAAATGTAATAGAGTAATAAACAGGGTCAAAGGAGTTTAATTGCGCTTTTTCTTTATTGTGCTTTCCGTGCGAGCAAGGAGTGAATTAATCGCTTGTGCTTTGTTGGATAAGCTCAAAAGGATCCGTGAAAATTACCAGTTATTAGCCGTTGCTTTCTCCTCGAGAATGGTCAACTGGGTGACAGATATCACTATTTATGTCTCTACTTGAAATGGTTGAAGTAGTTTGACACAAAACTTCGAGATCGCAAATCATTGTTCCAGTTAATTGTCCATTGTCCTGTGCATTTAAAAACTACTTGAGGAAGAATTCGAGGAAGCGATTTTTGAATACATTGCCTACAATCATCAACAACATCCTCGGGTAAACACATGATACAACTCGCTGGATCTCGTCTTTAGCAACAAATTTGAATCGATGATCGGTACATGACAATTTACAATATATTACTCACGGTGATGTCGCAACTGCGATTTATTTGAATCAAGTAGAACTGCACAAGCCGACGAACTGTTCTTCAACTGAGCGATCATCGATATACTTCAAGAACAATCAGACCCTTCATTTGGGCAAACGTTCGAGGAAACTCTAGCGAATTTCCTTGCAATAAAGTGCAGCATAGGCAAAACCTTTCAACTGAACACTAAATTCTTCCATTGATACGCAGTAGTACTAGACCAGGCGCATTATAACGAAACAGAGTATTTTGCGTTGTAACACGTTACAAACGAAGCTGCCGCCATTTGAGTGAAACTCATTCCATCGATCCCTCAAGAGAGTGATGACGTCACTTCAGATTTTGATAATATAGTTGAAAATGCAAAGGATTGCGGGATACTATTCATTCTTCTTCTGAGTGGCAGGTAAAGAATAAAGGTCAAACCAGGATAATCACAACTGAAAAATACTACCGTCCATCTTGTTTCGGTATTACCGCTGACCTCAACAACACATTTCCTGCCAGATCGTACCGGAAATCACCGAGAATTTAAAACCAGAAATGAGTAACCAAGTGACCAGAAATTTGATTGCCCTGCAAGCCACTTCAGAAGTGTTTCAAAGAGTGTTTCAAAAAGATTGCTGCGAATATTTTTGGAACGAAGCCGTGACTGAGGTTGATAAAATTACATCCAAGTCTCAGGCGTCGATTTTTGACCGGCAATGAGTAATTATAACCAAGTGACCAGTAATTCGATTGCCTTGCAAACTACTTCAGAAGTGTTGCAAAGAATGTGTCAAAAGACCTTGCTACGAACAATTTTAGCTAATTTTAAGCCGTGACTGTTGTTTGAAGTTGCACCCAAGCATCAGGCGTCGATGTTTGACCGCAGAAGCAGAAAGTTCAAGAAGATTACTGTAAAACAATAATTCAATAAATATAGATTACTTCATAGAAAGTGCGACGTACGGAGTTTTATTGACGAGTTGCAAAACTTTGGAAAACGAACGAGTGAGCGCAGCGAACCAGTGAGTTTTCCGAAGTTTTTCAACGAGTAAATAAAAATCAGTACAAAGCACTTTCTATGCTGTAATTTATTTATTATACATATAACGAGAATTAAACATAGCCTTCAAATTAGTTTTATTTTTCTCTCTCTACACCATAACGGCTTATATGGGCAATCAGCTCAAGACTGATCTAAATGACAGGGAGGAATAAAAACCGGCTTTAAATCCGGAATAAAGTTGAGATATTAAGCTCCTTTTATAAAAATAAAAAAACACGCGTGAATTTGCAAATACAAAAAGTAGTATCTTTTTGCTTGTCCCTAATCACTGTCTGATTCGATCATGTAATGGCGGCGCTTCGTGCTGTGCAAAGACAAATTTGGACTCTGTTGACTTGCACTGTTCATCGAAATGTTAAATGTTCCTCCTTGTATGTTGGCCCCTTGGAAAAGAGATAATGCTTGCTGACGCGATTGTTGGTGTCCCGTCGACAAACTGACTTCCTCGGTTTCTTGAATGGCCAGCGATCCTGAAGCTGAAGTGCTAGCACTCATGATGTTGGGCATATCCCGCTGCTGTTTTTTTCCGAACGTGAGCTGTAATTATTGAGGCTCTGAATGTTTTTATGCCCAGAGACTTGCATAATATGAGTCGGAGGTACCTCGTGGTCGTTCAGCTTCTGGATCATTCGCTTCCAGGTACTGTGATTGGTCAGGTCATCTGCATTCAAACCAGCTTTTTTAGCCATGGTTTTCATGAGTGAATTTAATTTGTTGGAGCCTATTAGCGCTGCCTTGAACCAGGGTTTTGAGGAATTGGCCACTCTGGTGTAGTTTATGGCCAAGCAAAACGGGCTGTCGTCTGACTTCATTTGCTCTGGTCTTTTGGAAGCATACAGGTGATAGGCACGTACTGGATCTCTGTCACTGCCTGGGACAGAAAACATTTTTGGTTTGACTGCGCGAATATCTTTGGGTTCGGCGCCAGTTCTTGTTTTTGTTTGTCGCTCGGTATATTCGCGAAATTCGACTCCATCTGCACTGGGTTTTAGTTGAATGTCGCCCCACTTCATATCTCTATGCTCTTGGCATCCTCTCAGGCCAAAGTGCTGGATGTTGTTCAACCATAAAGTGTTTAATAAGGACTCCGGAGACGAAAGACCCAAAAGGATTTTGCCGTAAAGAATATCGATCTCGTCGTCAGTCAGAGCGCTGGCCGCTTTTGACTTGTTTCCTTTGTCAGCCTTTTTCAATTCCTTCTGCTTTGCAACTAGTGTTTCTTTGGTTTTTGTGAACTCCTGTCCGCCTATGATGGTTGTAGGATAGCCCTTCTTTCGTAAATAGCGGTCGAAGCTTGAAATGAAAGACCTCAATGTTGTTGGCTCGTATTCCCCTCCGTCCTTTTTTTAACTTCCACGATAAATCCACACAGTACTTCATCGAGCTCCTTCGCTTCCAAGTTTTCAATCTCTTTATAGACTTTTTCGCTCTTAAAAATTCTTTG
This sequence comes from Siderastrea siderea, assembly GCA_964030785.1. NCBI lineage: Eukaryota > Metazoa > Cnidaria > Anthozoa > Scleractinia > Rhizangiidae > Siderastrea > Siderastrea siderea. Next base: position 35,153,202 of record OZ034977.1, on the reverse strand, counting down.
AGCAAGAGACATCCCTGTTTGTTTTACTCAACGTATTTTTGTTTGATTGCTCCTCAATAAACTCATCTAACGGCAATTCCAGAGGAGCAAAACGTGAAGCCGAAGCTATGTTTTCGAAACACAAACTTCGAGCTGGCGCTTTTTTGAAACCTCGCGCTTCGGAAGCCATTTGAGTGCTCTGATTGGCTAGGTGATTCCACTCTAGATGCTGAATGGTTATATTTTTCACGTGTGCAAAAAACTGTATGCGAAGCTGATTGGACATATCGCTTTCTTCTCATGTGAAATATAGCAAATATAGAATTCTATTTCCAACGTTTACGGTATAAAATTCTCGCTATATATATATAATAAAGGGGAGATCTACCTAACTAAATTTAAACCTGGCCGAAGTGACTGCAGTACGAAATTGCTCTTAGTCCCTTGTTTTTCTTTAAATGACATAAAGGTGCATAAACACTTTACTTTGGGGAGAAGGAGGGGTCAAGATCAATGAAGTTGTTGTTTTCTGCATCCCTTCGGCTAAAAATATTTTAATAAATGAAATGGCAACTTAAATGAAATGGGACACTAAGAATTTTTCTCTTAAGTAATCGACCTGAAATCGCTTTTACGTTTGTTTTAATAATATTTTGTCCAGGGGTTCTGGCCCAGGGTGTTGTTTTCAGGAATTTAAATTTAAAGTTAATAGCATTTTGTATTTGTGCGAGACAGCACATATCTCTCGTTTAGATAAGGTTGGATTTTAATAACATTGTCAGTGGTTGTGCTTTTGAATACTAAGTGTACTTTTCTTAGGAGCGGGGTAGGCTTTATACACCACGAGATCCTTTATCAGGTGTCACACAGCTGTTTCGAACTTTTTTACTGGACCTTGTTATCACGCAGCTCTTTCGTTTTCAGGGTTAGGCGTTATTGTTTCTGTTGTTTGTTTATCCCTGGTTTATTGTTTCCTCAGCCAATTCCGTGAGGCGTTCTAAGAGCTGCGTGTTGGCCTTCCATTCCAGGTATTAAACGATTGCTTTATTCGTGCCTTTCTTGTTCCTTTTAAGCTCGAACACCCACTTTCCTTAGCAGTCAGAATTCTTAAAACAAATACCAAATCGGACTGTCCTAACAGATCTAGATCTTCTCGTGTGCACGCTCAAGGAACTTGTTCCTGCGAAACATGCCTGCAATAAACCTTACAACAGGTCCCCTCGTATAGACATTACGAGGGGCTATCACACCTGATTTGCTGCGTGTGATTGAAAAAAAGTCACATTCATCCTTGAGCCATCATTCATTTGCGCTTCATACTCTCACCCATTTCGCGCGTGCTTTCCAGCTCTAGCTTCAACAAATTTTGCCCTACATCACCAAACTAGCCTTACTGCAAACGCGTGATAACGTACCTAATCTTTAAAATCGGGGAAGCGGCTACAAAAACTAATATTTCGAGGAGGTATTGGTGATGACCGGCCGATTAAATAACATTAAAAGAAATTGTTCGTACTGCTACCGCAACATAAATTTAGTAATTATCAGTAAAAATAAGACAGGTAGGTTGCCTGGGAAAGGGGGGGGGGGGGGATGAGGGTGGCAGGAATAATATATCGGTTGGCTTTTACAAGAGAACACACAAATAGTAAACATGTTCAGAAGAAGGCGAGTCGTACATACATGTCTGCTTGACGAGAATGAGTTCAGTGATAATAATAAACGAATGAAGTTAAACATCTCATATCTATGCTTCATTGGCTGGTAGGTAGGTAGGTAAACTTTATTTAAACAGGCTTGCACCGTCAACTAACATAATACCAAAAGCTGATTTCCACAAGGGGCGTGTGGCTACACGCACACCTTGTGCGAGTATGGAAGTCAACTCCTATAAAGAAAGTGCCACCTTTCCTCTGGTTATTTATTGCTATTATTTTCATTGCCATTATCATTTAAAGTCCATGCTCTCTCAGGCGGCCTTCTTATTTTCCCCGTTGCCGCTGAATACGCACTCATCCCTGATAGTGATGTTAGCCAACCTAGACTCTAACAGCACCCTATCCTGAAAGCCCGAGGTTTTAATTTACTCATGCCTTCATGAAAAAAAGACTTGGATCAATTGATCGACCTATCGCAAACAATCAATCAATCAATCAAAAACCAACCAACCAATCCATCGTATCTTTCCATCGATCAGTCAATCATGGATTTATCCAGTCATTAAGTGAGTCAATTTGTCAGTCAGCTTAGTCAATCAACTAATCACTCAAACAGTCGTTCAGTCAGTCAACCTGCCCGGCAGTGAGCCAGGTTGTCAGCGCGAACGCCCCTTAAGCCGCCGGGATAAATGGGAGGTGGCCGCAAATCGCAGGCAAATCTTACGTTGACTTTGACGGGGTTTAACCTTCAGTGCCTGTAGAGATTGTTTCTTGTGGTAATACTCGTCTGCACTAGAGAGTGAAAAGCCGGCAGCAAGCCAGATAACTTTTGGTAACCAAGAAAGTCAAAAAGTCAAAGAAGTCCAAAGCCAAAACTATACTCCGATGGTGAATTATTTTATTTGAGTGGTTTACAAAGCAAGCAAAATATTGGTCAGTTGTTTACTCATTTCTGGTTTAAATTTCTGGTACGATCACGCAGGAAATGTGTTGTTGCGATCAGCGGCAGTACACTTGAAACAAGATGGACGGTGGTATTCCTGGATTTATCTTCGTTCTATTTACCTGCCACTGGCGTTTCCTAAGTCAGCAGATTGTTACAATGTATATACCACTCTCTTCACGCAACATAATAGAGCTCTTCAGGTTTTTAGCTCACGAGATCACCGCCTGGAAGCGAACGAAAGAAGACGTCGAAATCTATAGAAACCGTCACAGAAACATCGAATTTGCAGCCGCTTAGCTGTTGAAATACAGTCGTAGAAGTAAAGCTGGGCAACTTTTGAGGTATGATTTTAATTCCTACCCTTTTAATCATAATGTTTGTCCATTTTCGCCCGTGAAAAAGACGAAGAAGTCTAAATTTTTACGCTTGCTGTCACACTCGGCCGCACTGCAGTTGTTGCCGAAAAACAGATTTCTCCAAAATTGTTGCAACTGTATCTCTTCGCATGTTAGAGAGTCATTAAAAATTATCACTAGTTTATGGACACTATCTTAGTTCTCTTTAGAAAAATACCAAAGATTGTCAGGGTAAGTCAGAAGTTTGGGAAAACTTTTGTTTTTGTATTAACACTTGACCCGCTTCTTGCCGATACCTTTAACATTGGCCAGTTTGAGACTCTGCCATTTCAACAAGTGTCGATAATTTGAATTTTTTCCACCATATGTGTAAAGAAATATTGTATTGCTGGTGTGAAAGTGAGATTTTTCGGATAAATATGCGGTCGGCAGCAGACATCCCAAAATTGGCTAATTTCTACTCGACGAAAGGGCGGTTTTGAGGGCTCTGGGTGTCAACAACATTTGCCTCAAAATCTCGGGTGTTCGAAAGATAACCAACAAACGAAATGTATTTTCATTAATCTATATCAACCTTGTGTCGCACAAAAAGTTTGAAGGAAATTGTAGATCTGATCAAAATTGAGTGGTCGATTCTTACACGGACAGCCACTTAATCAGATTCTCAAAAATAGAACAGACTGCAAGTCAGTCCTGTGTACTGCTGTCAAATAAGTGCACATACATTTCCACTTCTACTTCTTCGGATGCCTCGTTTTTAGAAATCACAGTAGACACACGCCAGCTTAGGCCTCTCTTGTCGTACCACTCCGACTGCTTCTCTCGGTACCTTATCTGTAATAATTTTCTTGCCCAGTCAATAACCACCAAGATAGATCCACTGTTAAGATTTCTAATAGTGTCGTGCTTTGCTCTGTCTTGGTTTACTGATCGTAACACATGGGCTTTCCACTCTAGAATGGTAGCTTTGGCCTGTTCAAAGTCACACAAGAGATCATCCTGAAACTCTTTATTGTTCTTTGAAGCAGGTGATTCAATAATTTCTTTGTTGACATTGAGTAAATCTTTGAGGTCTTCACAAGCTAGAGTTGCATCTTAAGTCAATGTTCATCGTCACACTCGCCTTGAAAACTATTGTCTGAAGGATCACTTACAGCAAATGTCCGGCAGTGGTCACTACATAGTGAGCTGCCCTCCCTGCATTACATACGATAATCTGTCTCGAATTATCGTTTTCCCTCTCGTAGTCTTCGCTTGGTGGCCACACACCATTTCCGAGGGTTTCCTTTTGCTTCAAGATTATCTACAATTCTCTCTACTGTCTGGGACCCTGTGGCGCCATCGTCCGCAATATTATCCAGCCCCTAAAGTGACTTCAGTAAAACATTTTGATTGTAAGGAGAAAATTCTATCTCAAAAATCCGGGTAAAGGAACCTAGTTTTAACTGCCGTGGCATGCAATTTGCATAACGAGGTAATCAGTGTGGCGAGTGTGTATCTTCGGACCTTCCCTTGTCCATTTTATCCGTCAATCAACACAAAAAGATGTTCTGAATTTATCCATTCCGTCTCCTTTTGTTTTTTAGCCTTCGTAGTTGGGTTGGGTAGTTCTTGGAGACTGGACTGGTGAGATTTGATGCGCTTCAAAGAAAACACCATCTGCTTTCGCGAACCTGTCAATCTGAAAAGCCTGGCCTCACTTACTTCAATTTTACTCAAACTGTTAAAACCAGCAGCATACGTAACAGCTTATGTTTTATACCTTTGTTGTGAAGCCGCTCTAACGTCTAACATCTTCAAGAGAGTGGATCGACTTAAAGGATGAAAGCCTTCCTCCTCGCAGAAAGTCTGGTTATGCTTGACCATAGTTGATCTTGTGACCGCTCTTATTACAACTGGCACGGATATCTTTTCTCCACTGTCCAGTTTAAGTACTCTGGTACCATAAGCCACACCCCATTAAAATCAGGGTCTGTTTGCAAATTCAAGGAAATGGTCAACTTTTCCCATATCAAGGCGCATACGTTGCTTTGAGCCCTTTTACAGCGCAGCTCCAGATCCATGAAGTTTAGCATGTGTTCTAGCTCGTTTCACCTGGTAACGTGTGAGCTTTGCATACGCTTCGTGTAGCTTGATGAGTATGTGGACTGGGTATCTGAATGCGTACAGACTGAGGATCTGTGTCCTGTTACCTAAGGTCTTGGCATTCTTGTAAGCTGTCATTAGTAATTTCATGTCTTCAGTACGCTCATTTGGAGAAGGAGATGTGAGGCATTCATACAAGTCCGTCCCGCTGTCTGGTGCTATAATATTATACACCAAGTGACAGTCCTCTTTAGCTTTCTCATGGCACTTGGTCTTTTCCTCAGGGGTGGCACTTTCCCAAGGAACTTTTAACTGGAACGTAACCGGGCTGCGCTGCACTTCACATTCGTCAGCCACTAGCCCCATTGCAGCGTTGTAGGAAGACAAAACGCAGTCGTCGGCCGTAATCGTCCCTCATCCCTGGAAGCGAAATAAAGTATACAAAGTTAATTAGCTTTGTTCCCCACCTTTCAATGTTTGCCGATATTCACCACCAAGGGGGGTGAGAATCGACAGCACACTGCTGACACTCTCCATATTCGTCATATTCGTACTAGTTCAAGTCTACTTGTTTCTTTTGAAACGTGGGATGTAGAGCACCGAGTCAACTAACGTAAAGAGATGGACGGCGTTGCAGTCTGTATGTGGCCCTTACATATTTTAGGGAAATTCAAAGGATAAAGGTAACGACCAGCCTAATGGTTAAACTTTATGTTTAATTTGGAAGAATCTTCATAAGAACATTTTCTATTTATCATAGACAAAGGATTTCCATTATGGAGATCCATGTAGCTGAAGCCAGCCCTGTACCGCTCGCCCGAGATTCCAGCCATTGTTGTCATGTAATATAGGCACAATTGTTGCGTGGTCGAGATATCACAAACAAATTTGTCCATGTGAAAAAAGGTCAGAAATTACCTACATTTTAACAAGTTTACTTCCAAATCAACGTTTGCCTAATCATCAAAACCAGATTTGGAAATTGTTTTGTTCAGCTAACTCCGCTGCTTCTGTTTTATTTATGACTAGGTAATGAAGAAGAGTTAATCTGCTGATAGAAAGTATCTATCTATCTAATTCCTGCGATTTTCTCCTCCGAACGTAGGCAAGAACGATTTCCTCCCTTTTTTTCTTCCGAAATTAAAACACTCCTGGCGGAAACGAACCAAATCAGGCTTTTAGTTTTACCAATACCCACGAAATGCCGCCGAATGCTCGATTCTTACTGAAAGTCGCTCTTATAAAAGCTTTTCAGTCTTCAATTTTGAGTTCAATTCTGAAATCAGAGACACTACATTACGAACTGCTTGAACTGGTTTGATCAGGACTGCCTCCTTTTTTGTTCGCAATGCAGCAGACTTCATCGACAATGTCAAATTGCAGGAGCTCCTGCAGATTGTTAACGGTTCCACTTCGTTAAGCCCGATAAGGAAGGTTTAGCTTGGCATGTCCACATCCCTACCAGACAGTCAAGTACAAGAAAATGAAGAGGTCTTACATCCTGAACTGCCGATCGATTACCCAGGAAGGTGACCGGGAATTCCATGACATGGAGCAATTAGAGGACGGTTTGCCAGTGATTAAAAAAATTGTTTCTGTCATAAGAACATTTTCTATTTATCATAGACAAAGGATTTCCATTATGGAGATCCATGTAGCTGAAGCCAGCCCTGTACTGCTCGCCCGAGACTGTCATGTAATATAGGCACAATTGTTGCGTGGACGAGATATCACAATCAAATTTGTCAGTGTGAAAAAAAGGTCAGAAATTACCTACACATAACAATTTTGCCTTCACTGTTCATAATTTTATTTAGTTTGAATTCGATTTCATGTTGTGTTCGTAACTCAAACTGGCAAATCCTCGCATCGCCTCGTTACGGCTTCCATGTGTACTATTTTTGTTTTTAAGTTTTACGGTCGTGCAGGTTTTACGGCATCGTGCAAGCTTGTATATATATATATATATATATATATATATATATATATATATATATATATATATATATATATACACCCGTTTTCAAAAACATTGCACCTTGAAAAATATATATACATATATACATCTTTTGTCTTCACAACGCGAAAACAAAAGAATAAATATGAAAACAAAAGGTATATATATATGTATATATATTTTTCAAGTAGCAATGTTTTTGAAAACGGGTGTGTATATATATATATATATATATATATAAACGAATAAACAAGAAATAAAAATTGCTTCACTTATCTTAGGAGTGCTCAATGCAGAAATATGCAGAGCAAAATACAAATAAAGAAAGAAATTGTTACCAGTTACTCGAGTTTCACGCTCAAGGCGATCATCAGACTGAGTCAGTCTACGAAAAGATGTCAGTTATAGATGTTCAAATTCAGGAACGGTTGGAGCGACGCTTCTTCTGATTGGCTGCCATGAAGAACTTGTTTTCGTGGCGGCATTTTGTTACCAGCTCGGATTTCTTGTTCAAAAGGGAGAAATTTTGAGAGGTCAAGATGCAAAGTTTCTCAGATAAGTACAGGTTACAGCGAGAAGGATTGCCTTTGTATGCCCTTGCTCTTTTAATGATGCGCCAGTTGATTTTGTAGTCTATGTTTCCGTCCTTTAAGTTCCAGATGTATTTTGAAAGTACAGTGTCATGTGAGTGCTTTCGGTCTTTGAAAGAAAGTTTGTGATTGTTGTATCGTGTTTTGAACTCATTTTCTGTCATGCCAATGTAGGTCCTTGAGTTACCGGAAGTTGTTGTGACAGTAGCTTCGTAGATAATGTTTTTAGTGAGGCACGTGCCGTCAAGAGGGCAAAGGTTTTTGTTTCTACAATTGCATTTCTTCTCGCTAGAGGTCGTGCTATTTTCATTTAGAATCTTCTGATCGACCTCTAGCGAGAAGAAATGCAATTGTAGAAACAAAAACCTTTGCCCTCTTGACGGCACGTGCCTCACTAAAAACATTATCTACGAAGCTACTGTCACAACAACTTCCGGTAACTCAAGGACCTACATTGGCATGACAGAAAATGAGTTCAAAACACGATACAACAATCACAAACTTTCTTTCAAAGACCGAAAGCACTCACATGACACTGTACTTTCAAAATACATCTGGAACTTAAAGGACGGAAACATAGACTACAAAATCAACTGGCGCATCATTAAAAGAGCAAGGGCATACAAAGGCAATCCTTCTCGCTGTAACCTGTGCTTATCTGAGAAACTTTGCATCTTGACCTCTCAAAATTTCTCCCTTTTGAACAAGAAATCCGAGCTGGTAACAAAATGCCGCCACGAAAACAAGTTCTTCATGGCAGCCAATCAGAAGAAGCGTCGCTCCAACCGTTCCTGAATTTGAACATCTATAACTGACATCTTTTCGTAGACTGACTCAGTCTGATGATCGCCTTGAGCGTGAAACTCGAGTAACTGGTAACAATTTCTTTCTTTATTTGTATATATATATATATATATATATATATATATATATATATATCAAAATTCCCGGAAGGAGACATCGGCTTGTACAGGGACGACGGTTTAGCAGTCTTTAAGAACATGAACGCAAGAGCCGGCGACAAAGCAAGAAAGGCCTTTTCTAAAATCATTGGAGACCTTGGATTGAAAATTACAGTGCAAAGCAATCTCAAGGTGGTCGATTATCTAGATGTCACGCTAAATCTGACAACTGGAAAATATTACCCCTACAGGAAACCCGACAACGATCCGTTGTACATTAATGCCAAATCGAATCATCCTCCATCTACAATTAGGCAAATTCCGACATCCATAGGAACTAGAATATCGGGCTTATCCTGCGACCAAGACGAGTTCCACAAAACCTCGCAATTATACAACAATGCTCTAAAATCCAGTGGGTTCAACCAGCAAATCCATTATGTTGAAAATCAAGACCAAGGAAGAACAAAATCAAGAAACAGATCAAGGAACATCATATGGTTCAACCCACCATACAGTCAAAATGTTCGAACAAACATCGCTAAGTCCTTCCTTGGCCTGATTAACAAGCATTTCCCGAAGTCCAACAAGCTCCACAAAATATTCAATAGGAACAACCTCAAGGTCAGCTACAGCTGCACAACAAACATGGCTAACATAATCAAAAGCCACAATCAGAAGATCCTAAATGAAAATAGCACGACCTCTAGCGAGAAGAAATGCAATTGTAGAAACAAAAACCTTTGCCCTCTTGACGGCACGTGCCTCACTAAAAACATTATCTACGAAGCTACTGTCACAACAACTTCCGGTAACTCAAGGACCTACATTGGCATGACAGAAAATGAGTTCAAAACACGATACAACAATCACAAACTTTCTTTCAAAGACCGAAAACACTCACATGACACTGTACTTTCAAAATACATCTGGAACTTAAAGGACGGAAACATAGACTACAAAATCAACTGGCGCATCATTAAAAGAGCAAGGGCATACAAAGGCAATCCTTCTCGCTGTAACCTGTGCTTATCTGAGAAACTTTGCATCTTGACCTCTCAAAATTTCTCCCTTTTGAACAAGAAATCCGAGCTGGTAACGAAATGCCGCCACGAAAACAAATTCTTCGTGGCAACCAATCAGAAGAAGCGTCGCTCCAACCGTTCCTGAATTTGAACATCTATAACTGACATCTTTTCGTAGACTGACTCAGTCTGATGATCGCCTTGAGCGTGAAACTCGAGTAACTAGTAACAATTTCTTTCTTTATTTGTATTTTGCTCTGCATATTTCTGCATTGAGCACTCCTAGGATAAGTGAAGCAATTTTATTTCTTGTTTATTCGTTTATATATATATATATATATATATATATATATGGGTTCCTCTTTATTTGAAAAGGAACAGATGATTTAAAGCACGCAATTTGACTTGCAGTTACGATTACTTGAAGATCACGGATGAAAACAACGTGACAATTGGTAAATACTGTGGCAAGAGATCTGAGAAGGTTATTGTAGGCGCCAGCTACGTAGTGATAGCATTCCACACGAACGACATACTTCAGAAAAGGGGTTTTTTCCTGCGTTTTTCTGCTGTTCGTCCTGGTAAGTACTATTAAATGACAGCTATTCACTAACTTCACTCTAAAAGCAATGTCGTATAGGGAAAAAAAGGAAAGGCAACAAGGTTAGCTAAAATAAGTGCTTTGATGGATATTTGAGGAAAACAAAGTAAAGAAAAAAGTTTGATGGAATGAAGATCCTCGAAAAGGGAATTATTATTGTTATCCGTGTTAAATACCTATCTCATTAGTTGCAGTTATAACATGACTCGTTATTTGGACTCGTTATTTCGTAGCTAATTTGAATCTCTTAGGAGGGTGTGGAATTCACTATTAAGAGCGCTATTGTGCGTCACTTATCGTGGTAGCTAGATATGCAGCGCGCACGCCCTTTGATCTTGCTATATTCAGCTCTGATTTTCTAGATTTTCCTAACCGCTAAGATTGGTCTGGAGAACTTTAATACACTTACAAGTTATATCACTAAGTCTTGGCTTGCATGGGATGACCGTTAA
>OZ034977.1:35086451-35142451 GCA_964030785.1 Siderastrea siderea | reverse complement strand
TTATACTCAAGCTGAGGAATCTCTTATAGAAATGGAGATTTTAATAAAGCATTCCTTTCTTCATTTATTTATTTTACATAGAAGTAAATGTGGAAACTGCGATATTACTTACGTCTTGTCCATTTCTGTAACCAGCATTAACAATAACAACAATTTATAACACAAGTGAATCAGGAAGGCAATTATTTTCTAAAGGGCATTGACGACTATTATAAGCACGAGAGTTTGTTAGTATCGGTTCAACTGAGATTATCTTACCAATCCTTTTTCTCGCGTCAACGTGCAAGCAGTTTCCTCAGATCCCAGCGCGAGCGGAAATGTACTAATTATGTAAATCAACCGGCCCTCGCTTAACTCGCGACTCGAGGCTTCTCCGCTCATCGCTCACACTTCGATCTTCTTGCGGCCTTTATTCGCACAAAAAATGGTAATAAAAGAATTAAGAAAGAGACTGCTAGTCCACTACTTCAACGGAGGATATGAACAAGGGATCTCTGCACAGTAATGTTTTGTTATGCTCGAGTGATTTGATGTGACTCAAGATAAAATTCTAATAGCGAGGCATGTTCATAGACTAGAATAAGAAATAATGGCAATGGCTTGTTATTGTGGAGAAAGCGCGTTCGGTTCTGCTGAAGGAGGACTTTCTATAAATACGGTCTTTAATTTTAAACCCTTCGCTGTTTTGGGCACCGCTTACATGTAATTATTTAGCGCTTACCGTGTAGCCAACTTGAATAATTCGCAAAGGTAATAATTTTCTGCGTACCGCGTATCGCGGGTATTCTGTGGTTAATCGGCCGTTGAATCATTGGAAATACACAAAAAGCTATCGTTTGATCGGATACTAAAGTTGTTCATTCATTCATACCTTCTTCTGCTACAACAAATCTTTGCTTAAAATGCATCGAGCGTAGTATCGAGTGCTTGGAAGGCTGCCGCTTTGCTCGCTATTGCTTTACAAAGTCCACTCATTTCGTCCCTTCGCCTCTGGTCGCTCGTCGTCAAAAAATGCTGTATTTTTGTAGTGATACGTCTTGTGATTCGTTTCTTTGGTTACTATGTCTCGGAGCAATACGAACGGTCGACAGTTTTCTGTACATCTTCGAGAGCTCAAGAGAAATATAGCTCCAATAGAGATAGCGCGAGACTGCGGGTTCTTGATTTGACGTCACAAGGTGACTAGTCCCATGCCCTCACTGCTCGACCCTGAACCAAAATGGTGACTATTTTCGGCCGACTTTCCGTACTTCAACCGCGCACAGAAAATCGGGGATTAAACCAAATTCAAAACTTTTTGTGACGAAATGTTCCAAATGATAACAGGATTTATTTGACGGGGAAAAAATTTTTAGGGTTAGGTGCACTTTAAGAACGAATGAATGATTGCAATAATTCCGTCAAGCGAACTTAGCGCTTTATTTGCTTTAACGCTAGTCGACGGTAACTGGTCCGAGTGGGGAGAATGGGAACCATGCAGTGCCACTTGTGGAGGGGGAGAGCAGTTTAGGGGACGGACTTGCACAAATCCCCCACCGGCATTTGGTGGACAACCGTGCCCTGGGGAGAATGAGTTTGGGGAGGATGAGGAGTCTCGCTCATGCGGGGAACGACCATGTCCAGGTGAAGATTGTCTTTGCCTCATTTACTTAACAAAAAAGAACGGCAAAACCGTGTATTATTACAAATTACTCTTGGAATGTGTTGGCAACATGTACATACGGAGTCACTTCGAAAAGTATAAATTGATGTCATCGGTGTATTGTTTTTGAGTAAGATCTTTTAAGAACAAATGAGTGATCGCTTTTCAGAGTGCAATAATTCCGTCAAGCGAACTTAGCGCTTTCTTTGCTTTAACGCTAGTCGACGGTAACTGGTCCGAGTGGGGAGAATGGGAACCATGCAGTGCCACTTGTGGAGGGGGCGAGCAAATTAGGGGACGGACTTGCACAAATCCCCCACCGGCATTTGGTGGACAACCGTGCCCTGGGGAGAATGAGTTTGGTGAGGAAGAGGAGTCTCGCTCATGCGGGGAACGACCGTGTCCAGGTGAAGATTGTCTTTGTCTCATTTACTTAACAAAAAAGAAAGGCAAAACCGTGTATTATTACAAATTAGTACAGGTAATCGCATGAAGCCGAGTAGAATTAAGGATAAATTATCACGCGTATTTTCAAAGTTTTGACAAAATTGCGACGAGGGCAATTTGCGGAAACTGTGAAAATACAAGTGAAATTTATCCTTAATTCTACGAGGACTCAATGCGATTACTTGTTTATAACACGGAGGGCAAAATTTTCGGAAAACTTTCCATGCACGTTGAAACACAATCAGCCAGCCCTCAGAATAAAAGTACCCGCTCGTAAAACAATTCACCAAACAAGCTGTTTAACTGTTGCTCAGCGCACAGAAGAAGAAAGATTGACCATTATGTATGTCTTAACAGAAAAATACAATTCTAGTTCATTGACAAAACACCCTTAAAACTCAACTAACTAGTAAGTAATTTTTTTTCACCTGAGTTGCGAAGTTTCCTCTTGCTGGAAAAATTATCGACCACGTCGCTCCAAAGTTTTCAGTAGTTTTAAAACAAAGAACCATTTGCTGTTTCCCGTGACACATACATGTATAGGTTCACCTTTTGGAATTTCTCTTCCAGCAACCACCCGATTTCCATACCATTTTTACCAACCAACCCGGTTAAAAGTCAAAATTTGTAGTGACCCTAGCGTTGAACAACTCAAAATCCGTTTTTCTTTTCAAAACGCCCAATATATAAATTTTGCCAAGCCTAAAAGCGGAGCTCCCAAGGAGTAAGCTGATGTTCGTTTCTCAAGAATAGTCCTGAAACGTTTCGGTCTCAAATATATTTCGGGGCTTTTTTTTCAAAGAGTATTTCTCAAAAAACCCAGAAGTGTTCCGAATGGTCCTCCAATATTTTGGGGATCCGAGCTCGAAAGGTAATTCTAGAGGCTGAGCATCGCTTGATTTAACATTTTTTTCGGCCATCAAACTAAATTAAACTCTCGTGAGCCGTATTGCTTGGTGTTTGCAATGTTTCCATATCCTGGCATTTAACTGTCAAGGCTTGCCAAATCTCCTTGGATTATTGCATATTGGCTGTTCGCTTGGATGAACCTTGAAACGGCGCTCGTTTTGATACAACAACAAAATATAACTTAGTCTGAAGTATGGCCGGGTCATCTTTTTGGGTTTTCATCGTGTTCGGAAGTTAACAAATAACACGAACTGCCACTATTAGTATAGTCAATACTTTATTCTGGCATTTTACTGAGATTACCCGAAAGAAAGGATTTTGGGAGCTTCCAAGCACTTGTATTAAAATTATAAAAGAAATGTCTCGTAAGTTTAGCGGCACTTTGTAAGTTTAGCGGGCACTTTGAGGAACACAAACCGTTTTCGAAAACTGCTTCGCTTATAGTTACTTAAGGGGATTCCATTCAATTACATTACGCATCCTTTCTGCGCATTTCTTGCGTGATTAGCGCGTGCACGAGCGCGCGCACCTTCGGAATTTATAGGTTTTCTATGAAAGCTGAGCTGTTCAGAGAAATAAATGGTCGTTTTCTCCTAAACGAGCTCGGTGACCCCCATTTTTTAAGACATAAATTCAAATGGCACACGGTCTAGTACAATATATCGCGATTTCAAAAAAAGTTAAAAATTCTGCTTTGAGATATTTTTATTTAAATGCCGAAAAGAACACATCTTTAGGTGCAGCAGGGTATGTACGCACGCGGCAAATTTTTTAATTTATTTCATAATCTTGATTCCTGTTCAGCTGAAATAGTATACAATACAAGATAAATGTCTGTTATGGTGAACTGCTCCAATATTTCAATACAAGCGATGACTTTATAAAGCAATTATAGTTCTCATTTCTGATTACTGGGGTTTGTCAGGAAAACCTTGCGGGTCGTTTATTTGCTATTAACGGCTATCCATTTTGTGAAAAAACAAGCACGGTGACCCCTATTTTTTATTACATTTTTGAAATGTTCTAAACATAATTACCAAGTGGACCAAGTTTTAGAAAATTTTAAATATTCTATCCATTTCGATGGAATCACATTAAATAACTTTTGTATTTCGTCCTTTAACTGGAGACCATCGAGATTGAAAACAAACAAACACCAAACATGCTTAAACTATGGCATAAGTTATGTCTTAAGCTTAAATAAATTTGGGCGCTCTGAGGAACGCGCAAAACTGTTTTCGAAGCTTTTCGGACAAAATAACTTTACACCGATAACTGCTTCGCTGAAAAGATTAAAACTTCTAGGACAAGAAAATCGACAATTGCACAAAGAGATGTATCCGACAGTCAAAATTGAAAACAATTATTCACCGCTATCTTACCGAAGTGATGCTTGTGCTGTTGCTACCGTGTTTTGACTTACTGTTATGAATAAACAAACACAATGATAGACAGAGAAATCATTTATGCAAAAGTTTATTCGAAAACCCCTAAGTCTTTACTTAATTCGCGTTACACTTTCTACATCGTGATGGCAAAATATTCAAGACTACAACTGTCTCATATTTGAGCGCGTTTTCTAATATTTTTTAAGTCAACGCCGACATAAATAAAAAGTAAAGGACACATTTCTAATGACATTAATTAAATTTTCATTTCAAAACGAAATTTCTTTAACCGTAATTCTCATAATCATGTACCTTAAACCCTTTAAAAACTTCACTTACTCGGTTCAGAACAGGACAAGCTCTCCGCCGTGGAACAAAGATGAAGTCATTTGAAGGCAGCTTTCGTTGAAGTTTTCGCCTTCTACCAGTATTCTTTTGAACTTTTTCTTTCCATTTAGAGATATTAGATGTTTTTTCTCAAGTTTAAAGCTTCAGTACTGTCGAACAATCGTTTTGCTAAATAAACTTAAGCTTTTTAGAAACCTCTTTTTCAAAAGCGACGATGGTCATGCAATTTGCCGCCAAGAAAAACACCCGTTGCCCAAAAACACCGCACGATTTCCCGCCAAGAAAAGATGGCATTCTTCACCCCCGTCGGGTTGCCTTAGGGCTCCCCTCCCCCTCCCCCAGAGTCTGTACGCGCGGACGGACGTACGCTGACGTCACAACCAAAATTTCTCGGAGCGATAGGTTACCAGATTTGTTTACCCATGGTGCTCCGCGAGCTCCGCTACAAAATGCAAATAGCGCGCTCTCGTGCTCAGCCAATCAAATGCGAGTAATTTTGGCGCTTGGCCGATCAGGAATTAGTAATTTTACCCTCGTCCGAAAGAAAACTAAGAAAAATGCCCTCTATCTCAACCAATCAGCATTCAGTAATTTTGCCCTCAATTTTATATGTCTTGGAATTTAATGGCATAATACGGAGTCACTTTGAAAAGTATAAATTGATGTCGTCGGTGTATTGTTTTTGAGTAAGATCTTTTAAGAACGAATGAATGATTGCAATAATTCCGTCAAGGGAACTTAGCGCTTTCTTTGCTTTAACGCTAGTCGACGGTAACTGGTCCGAGTGGGGAGAATGGGAACCATGCAGTGCCACTTGTGGAGGGGGAGAGCAGTTTAGGGGACGGACTTGCACAAATCCCCCACCGGCATTTGGTGGACAACCGTGCCCTGGGGAGAATGAGTTTGGGGAGGATGAAGAGTCTCGCTCATGCGGGGAACGACCATGTCCAGGTGAAGATTGTCTTTGTCTCATTTACTTAACAAAGAAAAAGAAAAGCAAAACCGTGTATTATGACGTCATAAAACAAGTCAGGCGTTTGCGAACACTAGAAAAACGTTAACTGCACTATCCGCGGACCAGTGGTGTCTATACTTCTCAAGTGATCTCAAATGAGCAAAGTTGAAATCAAAGTCATGCGGAACACACAACGAAAACACGCTTACCACTTTTTCCCTTACCCTTTCCTCTACAATATCATTAAGTGGCTGTCCGCGTAAGAATCGACCACTCAATTAATTTGATCAAAGTTTCGATTTCCTTCAAACTTTCTGTGCGAGACAAGGTTGGTATAGGATTAATAAAAATACATTTCGTTTGTTGGTTATCTTCCGAAGACCCGAGATTTTGAGGCAAATGTCGTTGACACCTGAAGCCCTGAAAATCGCCCTTTCGTCGAGTAGGAATTAGCCAATTTTGGAATGTCTCCTGCCGATTGCATATTTATCCGAAAAATCTCACTTTTACAACAGTAATACATACATTATATTAATTTACTAATATGGTGGAAAAATTTAAATTATCGAGACTAATTAATTAATTTAAATTATCGACAGAGTCTCAAACTGGCCAATGTTCACAGTATCGGCAAGCAGCGGGTCAAGTGGTAACACTAAAACAAAAGTTTTCCTGAAATTCTGACTTACCTTGGTATTTTTCTAAAGAGAACTAGAATAGTGTCCAAAAAGTAGTAAAATCACACCTCCAAAGTTGCCCAGCTTTACGTCTACGACTGTATTTCAACAGCTAACCGGCTGCAAATTCGATGTTTCTGTGACGGTTTCTATCAATTTCGACGTCTTCTTTCCGTCGCTTCCAGGCGGTGATCTCGTAAGCTAAAAACCTGAAGAGCTCCATTATGTTGCGTGAAGACAGTGATACATACATTGTAACAATCTGCTGACTTAGGAAACGGCCGTGGCAGTTAAAAGAATAAAGATAAATCCAGGAAATCACTACTGAAAAATACTACCGTCCATCTTGTTTCAAATGTACTACCGAGGACTGCATTAACACATTTCCTGCCTGATCGTACGGGAAATCACAGAAAATTTAAAACCGGAAATGAGTAGCCAAGTGACCAGTAATTTGATTGCCCTGCAAGCCACTTCAGAAGTGTTTCAAAGAAGTGCCGTGACTGAGGTTGATAATAAAATTACATCTAAGTCTCAGGCGTCGATTTTTACTTAGCGTACTTTTCTTAGGAGTGGGGGTAGGCTTTGTAGCCCACCGGATCCTTTATCAGGTGTCACACAGCTGTTTAGAACTTTTTTTATTGGACCTTGTTATCACGCAGCTCTGTCGTTTTCAGGGCTAGGCGTCATTGTTTTTGTTGTTTGTTTATCCCTGGCTCCTTGTTTTCTCTGCCAATTCGGTGAGGCGTTCTAAGAGCCCTCCTTTTTGGGGTATTAAACGATTACTTTATTCGTACCTTTCTTGTTCCTTATAAGCTCCAACACCCACTTTCCTTAGCAATCAGAATTCTCAAAAAAAAACAAATCGGACTGTCCCAACAGATCTTCTCGTGTGCACGCTTAAGGAACTTGTTCCTGCGAAACATAATTGCAATAAAACCTCACAACAGACACAATAGGTCCCCTCGTACAAACATTACGAGGGGCTAGCAAGCCTGATTTGCCATATGTGATTGAAAAAAGTCATATTCATCCTAGAGCCATCATTCATTTGCGCTTCATACTGTCACCAATTTCGGGCGTGCTTTCCAGCTCTAACTTCAACAAATGTTGCCCTACATCACCAAACCAGCCTTACTGCAAAAGGCGTGATAACGTACCTAATCTTTAAAATCAGGGAAGCGGTACAAAAACTAATATTTCAAGGAGTTATTGGTGGTGACCGACCGATTAAATAACATTGAAAGAAATTGTTCGTATTGCTACTGCAACATAAATGTAGTAATTATCAGTAAAAATAAGACAGGTAGGTTGCCTGGGGAAGGGGAAGGATGAGGGTGGCAAGAAGAATACATCAGTTGGATTTTACAAGAGAACACACAAATAGTAAACATGTTCAGAAGCGAGGCGAGTCGTGCATAAATGTCTGCTTGATGAGAATGAGTTCACGGATAATAATAAACGAACAAAATTAGACATCTCATTTCTATGTCTCATTGGCTGGAAGGTAGGTAGGGAGGTAGGTAGGTAGGTAAACTTTATTTAAACACGCTTGCCCCGTCTACCAACATAATACTAAAAGCTGATTTCCACAAGGGGCGTGTGGCTACAACAAAAAGTTTAAAGCTACTTAAGACTCCTTAAATTTCAGACTTTCCAGGCTTTCCCGCAGCGATGTGCGAGTATGAAAGTCAACCCCTTAAAGAAACTGACACCATTCCTCTGGTCATTTATTGCTATCCTTTTCATTATCATTATCATTTAAAGTCCATGCTCTCTCAGGTGGCCTTCTCATTTTCCTTGTTACCGTTGAATACGCGCTCATCTCTGATAGTGATGTTAGCCAACCTGGACTCTAACACCACCCCTATCCTGAAAGCCCGAGGTTTCAATTTACTCACGTGCCTTCGTGAAAAAAAAAGGATCAATCGATCCACCAATCGCAATCAATCATTCAATCAAAACCAACCAACCAATCCATCCGTCTATCCATCGATTAATCAATCATGGATTCATCCAGTCATTAAGTAAGTCAATCTGTCAGACAGCCAGTTAATCAACTTATCACTCAAAACAGTCGTTCAGTCAGTCAACCGACCCGACAGTGAGTCAGGCTGTCAGCGCGAACGCTCCTAGCGGCTGGGATGAATGGGAGGTGGCTGCAAATCGCAGGCAAATCTTACGTTGACTTTGACGGAGTTTACCTTCAGTACCTGTGGAGGTTATTTCTTATGGTAATCCTCGTGAAACTGGGGCCGAGTTTACACAGTAACGTCTGCACCAGAGAGTGAAAAGCCGGCAGCAAGCCGGATAACTTTTGGCACCCCCCCAAAAAATTTCTTTTCACTTCTTTTAGAAACGCATTGTATTCAAAACTCAAAACTATACTCCGATAGTGAATTATTTTATTTGAGTGGTTTACAAAGCAAGCAAATTATTGGTCACTTGTTTTCCGGTTTAAATTTCCGGTACGATCAAGCAGGAAATGTGTTGTTGCGGTCAGCGGCAGTACACTTGAAACAAGATGGACGGTAGCATTCCTGGATTTATCTTCGTTCTTTCTACCTGTCGCTGGCGTTTCCTAAGTCAGCAGATTGTTGCAATGTATGTATCACTCTCTTCACGCAACATAATGGAGCTCTTCAGGTTCTTAGCTCACGAGCTCATCGCCTGGAAGCGAAGGAAAGAAGACGTCGAAATTGATAGAAACCGTCACAGTAACATCGAATTTGCAGCCGGTTAGCTGTTGAAATACCGTCCTAGAAGTAAAGCTGGGCAACTTTGGAGGTATGATTTTAATTCTTACCCTTTTAGTCATAATGTTTGTCCATTTTCGCCTGTGAAAAAGACGAAGAAGTCTAAATTTTTATGCTCGCTGTCACACTCGGTCACACTGCAGTTGTTGCCGAATAACGGATTTCTCCAAAATTGTTGCAACTGTATCTCTTCGCAAGTTAGAGATCCATTAAAAATTATCTACTAGCTAGTTTATGGACACTATCCTAGTTCACTTAAGAAAAATACCAAAGATTGTCAGAGTAAGTCAGAATTTTGGGAAACGTTTGTTTTTGTGTTATCACTTGACCCGCTTCTTGCCGATGCCGCGCCGTTA
The DNA here is from genome assembly GCA_964030785.1 of Siderastrea siderea. Taxonomy (NCBI): domain Eukaryota; kingdom Metazoa; phylum Cnidaria; class Anthozoa; order Scleractinia; family Rhizangiidae; genus Siderastrea; species Siderastrea siderea. Next base: position 35,132,973 of record OZ034977.1, on the reverse strand, counting down.
ACATTGGCCAGTTTGAGACTCTGCCGTTTCAACAAGTCTCGATAATTAAAATTTTTTTCCACCATATTTGTAAAGTAATATGATGTACGTATTACTGTTGTAAAAGTGAGATTTTTCGGATAAATATGCAGTTGACAGCAGACATCCCAAAATTGGCTAATTTCTACTCGACGAAAGGGCGATTTTGAGGGCTCTGGGTGTCAACAACATTTGCCCCAAAATCTCGGGTCTTCGGAAAATAACCAACAAACAAAATGTATTTTTCATTAATCCTATACCAACCTTGTCTCGCACAGAAAGTTTGAAGGAAATCGAAAATTTGATCAAAATTGAGTGGTCGATTCTTACGCGGACAGCCGCTTAAATAGTTGGAAAGCGTTTTTGAGGAGGGACCACCCTGATACACTGTAGTTACTTTAGATTACATTTTGTTTCCTAATAGTTAATAAAATAAAGTATGCAAATAGTGGTTTTAGTAAGAAAAATTTTAAGTCATTGTAATATTGTTATTATTTATGAGCATTTCACTTTTTTTATTAGATAAATTTGGAACACGGCTAATGTGAAAACCAATTTATTGAAATTATTTCCGTGTATAGATAAAGTTAAACAAACAAACAAACAAACCCTTTTTCAGGATGGGATGCTAATTGAGTGGGATGCTTAAGTTTGTCCAGTCAGGCACCAGTTTCCATCGGTAGGAAAACTGGTCTACGAAAAGTGAAACTTTGCATGTCGGACCCACTTTTAGTCATACCGAGTTATATTTTTTCTCGTTATCTATATTTTGTCAATTTTCAAAATAGCCGATTAGACCATTGCTGATATAACTGATAGAGAATCATTGTAAACTTCGATGGCAACTTGTTCGATTGGAATGACTTGAGCAATTGACTTAGGCCTGTAACGTGCGGTTGAAGTCTACAGATTCGATCCAGGACCTGCACCAAATGCCACCGGCATTTGGGGAGAGCCGTGTCCTGGGAGGAATGCAGTTAAGAACCTTGGCTAGGAATCAGTTCCTTTTTTTTTTCAACATATTTTGGTCGATTTTTGTTATGGCCTTTATCTCTGTAAACGTATTTCTCTGTTATTCGTACCCCCGAAACTTCCATTAGCAGTTCATATAAATTATATAATATTTCACTTCCATCTCATACCCCATTGTGGATGTATCTATACACTATAACTGTTAATTCTTTCACTGTGGTTGATGTATCAGATACAACATCATTGTTGCAGTCGATTGTAACTGGTCTGACTTGAGCGATTTGATCGATTGTCCTGTAACTTGTGGTTGGGGAGTGAATCGACCCAGGATGGCCTGCACCAATCTCCCATCGGCATTCTGAGGAGTCTCCTGTCCAGGGAAGGTCGAGCGCATGCAATAAAGAACACTATCCAGGAATTTTTTACTCCTAAGATTTTTGTCGATTTTCTCGATTGCCTTTATCTCTGTAAACATGTTACTCTGTAATACTCACCCACAAATCTGTCTTCAGCAGTTTATATATATGATATGCCATTTCCGTCTTATACCTTGTTGGCTGTCCCCATTATCTGATACAAAATCATTGTTGCAGTTGATGGTAACTGGTCCGACTGGAGTGAATGGAGCGATTGTCCTGTAACATGTGGTGGAGGAGTACAAAATCGAGCCAGGACCTGCACCAACCCCCCACCGGCATTTGGAGGAGAGTCGTGTCCTGGGGAGAGCGACGAAACGAGGGCCTGCAATGAAGTCCCTTGTCCAAGTAATGTTCTTTCTCTTCATATTTTGTCACTTACTTGATGGCCTATATGATACTGTAACTCTGTAACTTTTACCCCAATGTTGATATATCTGAAACAAAATCATTGTTGCAGTCGATGGTAACTGGTCTGATTGGACTGATTGGAGTGATTGTCCCGTAACTTGTGGTGGGGGAGTACAGAATCGATCCAGGACCTGTACCAATCCCCTACCGCCATTTGGAGGAGAGTCGTACGAAAACGAAGGCCTGCAATGAAGCTCCTTGTCCAAGTAGTTATTTTTCTTTTAATAATAATGTCGATGTTGTTGATTGCCTGGGTCAGACTAAAACTTTGTAACTCTTACACCATTGTTGAAATATCTGGTTGAAAACCATTGATGCAGTCGATGGTAACTGGTCCGACTGGGGTTATTGGCTTGTACCTTGCAGTGTTCTCCTTATCAGGCGGTAACCGGTAAAATTTACCGCTTGTAGCACCGCTTGTTACCGATTAGCCGGAACCAGATAAAGGCCTGGATTAGAAACATCTAACAGTTTGCGATCGTGAAAGATTTATTATCGGATTGAATTGCGAAAAGATTTATGTCCGTCGTACTGCGTACCTAGCCTGCGCCGCAGACAGAATATAACCGTTAGATTACGTCTGCGACGCAGGCTACTACGTACCACGTAAGTCTAGTTTTAGTAACTTTTCTCATTGTCCATGCGTTTGTACAATATTAGACGTAGTCTTATCACCTCGACATTTCTAAGTTCGTTAGATAATAGTCTCATCTTCTCTACGTTTCTCCGCACGTTTCTTCCTTAGTAAGATGTTAGTTGTATCTTTTTAACGCTTCTCCGTACGCTAGTACATTCCTAAGGTATTAGTCTTCTCGACATTTTCCATGCCATGCGATAGTGTGTTCGTCAGTGGTGTAAGGTCTTATCTTCTCGACTGTCGACATTTCTCCGTACGTTAAAACATTCGAAAAATATTATTGTTATCTTCTCGACGTTTGTCCGTGTGCTAGTATATTCGTATTTTAGTTGTTGTTAGTTGTATCTCCTTAACATTTCTCCGTACGTTAGCATTGTCGTAAGACATTGGTGTTATCAACTTGACGTCTATATCCGTACGTTGGTTTGTTCAGGTTTGTTCGTAACGTACTCTTAGTATTGTCTTCTCCTCGAAGTTCCTCGTTTGTGCCTTTGTAAGGAGTATGTCTCATCTTCTAGGCGTTTCTCAGTACTTTTATTAGGCTGCTGTAAGCTTTTTCTTCTCGACGTTTATCTGTACATTAATACGTTCCATGTGACAGGAATTACAAACGTCAACCGTTTTGAACGGTTTTCGAGACGTGTGTTAGCCTAGTGTCATGCCGGCTACATTCCGGGTCTCATGACGACAATTCCACAGCAGGGTAGAAAACGATTTTCAACAGAGTTGCTTTACCGGTCTAAACAACTGACTTAACTGTTACCCTGAAAACTAGGGAGAACACTGACCTTGTGGTTGGGGAGTACAGAATCGATTCAGGACCTGCACCCCCACCCCCCTCCCCCACTGGCATTTGAAGAATAGTCGTATCCTGGAGAGGACGACGAAACGAAAGCATGCAAGAAGGAAACTCATCCAGGAATTTTTCTCGTGATAATTTTGACGATTTTCTTGACGGCCTTTATCTCAGTAAACCTGTTACGCTCAGTGTAACTCTCACCCCAAATCTTTCATCCGCGGTTTATAGATGTATATTTCACTTCCGTTTTATACTCCATTGTGGATGAATCTGATACAATTGCAAAATTATTGTTGCAGTTGATGGCAACTGGTCCGAATGGAGTGAATGGAGCGATTGTCCTGTAACCTGTGGTGGGGGAGTACAGAATCGATCGAGGACCTGCACGAATCCCCCACCGGCATTTGGAGGAGAGTCGTGTCCTGGGGAAAGCGACGAAACAAGGGCCTGCAATGAAGCCCCTTGTCCAAGTAATGTCTTTTTTTTAATATTTTGTCGGTTTTCTTTATTGTCTTTATCTCAGTCTTAAAAACTGTTACTCTGTAACTATAGTTCCCGAATCCTTCATTATGGGTCCATACATTTCATATTACACCTCCCTCTTATATGAGACAAAATCATTGTTGCAGTTGATGGTAGCTGGTCCGACTGGAGTGGTTGGAGCAATTGTCCTGTAACTTGTGGTGGAGGAGTACAGAATAGATCAAGGACCTGCACAAACCCCCCACCGGCATTTGGAGGAGAGTCGTGCCCTGGGGAGGGCGACGAAAGTAGAGCCTGCAATGAAGCACCTTGTCCAGGTAAAGATGTTAACAACATGGTAACCTCTTGCATACTCCGGACAAGTAATTTTTTTCGTTTGATATTTTGCCGATTAAGCTTGTATCAGACTACTATAACTGTTAATTCTTACACTGTGGTTGATGTATCAGATACAACATCATTGTCGCAGTCGATTGTAACTGGTCTGACTTGAGCGATTTGATCGATTGTCCTGTAACTTGTGGTTGGGGAGTGAATCGACCCAGGATGGCCTGCACCAATCTCCCATCGGCATTCTGAGGAGTCTCCTGTCCAGGGAAGGTCGAGCGCATGCAACAAAGAACACTATCCAGGAATTTTTTACTCCTAAGATTTTTGTCGATTTTCTCGATTGCCTTTATCTCTGTAAACATGTTACTCTGTAATACTCACCCGCAAATCTGTCATCAGCAGTTTATATATATGATATGCCATTTCCGTCTTATACCTTGTTGGCTGTCCCCATTATCTGATACAAAATCATTGTTGCAGTTGATGGTAACTGGTCTGACTGGAGTGTTTGGAGCGATTGTCCTGTAACTTGTGGTGGGGGAGTACAGAATCGATCGAGAACCTGCACCAACCCCCCACCGGCATTTGGAGGGGAGTCGTGTCCTGGAGAGGGCGACGAAACTAGGGCGTGCAACGAAAAGCGTTGTCCAGGTAAGATGTAAATAACATGGCTAACCTGTTACACACTCTGGACATTTGCCTTCTTCGATCTTCGTGTCCTGGGGAAAGCGACGAAACGAGGGCCTGCAATGAAGCCCGTTCTTCAAGTATGAAGCAGTTTTCATATCAAAAATAATACTATTTACTGTGCACATTCAATTATGTATGTTTGCCATTCAATAATGCCTGTTTGTCATTCAATTATGTCTCTTTGTCATTCAATTATGCCTGTTTCTCAATCAATTATGCCCGTATGGCTGTTTGTCATTCGATTATGTCCGTTTCATGTCATTCAATTATTACTTTTTGTCATGCAGTTATGGCTGTTTGTCATTCAATTATTACTTTTTGTCATGCAATTATGCCTGTTTGTCATTTAATTATTACCTTTTGTCATTCATTTAACGTCACCAGCCACGGCCACAGATGCATCTGATCATCAGCCACAGCTCTCACAGCACAGCAATCTGCAGTTACAGTAGAAGTTTCAGGTACTTCTGAAAGGAAAGAAATGGCCCGGCTCTTCCCGTTTTATAGACAAGGTGCAACTGCTGCACGTATGAGAACCAGTTCCCGCCAACCCAACAAACGTTTTCGACCAAGCGCTTTCGCAAGTGGGCTTAAAAATAGATGGCTTTTCTCGTGCAGTGGTTTACCTGGCTTGTCACAACAACAACCGAGCTGAAACCGGTCTCACTGAATTCCTTGGAGCTGTTGATACTTTTGGTGTACCCAGTCGACTGCGGACAGACCAGGGAGTGTAGAATGTCGATATCGCTAGGTACATGTTAAACCACCCTGAAAGGGGCGAGGGGAGTGGTAGTCACATCACTGGTAAAAGTGTACACAACCAACGGATAGAGAGACTGTGGATGTGTATTATGCATGCACACATAAGTACTATGCTCCGTTCAGGTTCATAGAAGAAAATTCTTTCAAAAGAGAAGAACTGAAAATTGGAAATGCTCATATTCGCCGTATTTGTCAAAGGTGATCCTTTTTTCGCCAAGACCGGCTTCTTTTAAAATTATTTTTTCTTCTCTTGATGGAATAAGCCATTGATCCGACTCTGCTATGCAGACAAGCGTTTGCGTCCACGTTTCTTTGGGTTTGCGAGCTTTTTAAGCCCACTTGCGAAAGCGCTTGGTCGAAAACGTTTGTAGGGTTGGCGGGAACTGGTTCTCATACCTGCAGCAGTTGCACCTTGTCTATAAAACGGGAAGAGCGGGGCCATTTCTTTCCTTTCAGAAGTACCTGAAACTTCTACTGTAACTGCAGATTGCTGTGCTGTGAGAGCTGTGGCTGATGATCAGATGCATGTGTGGCCGTGGCTGGTGACGTTAGAATCACAACCTCATTCAACATTGTTCAGGCTCGTTGATAATTCCCTCCATTTTCTCGTTTCCCGTTGACATTTGCATATTTATTCGCCGCTGCCTCGCTCATGTCTCGATCCGGCTTGGATGCCATTTTCATTGACCTCGTGCAACTTATGTGCCTTTCCTGCGCTTGTCAGTTTTAGTATTCAGCGGTGCTTTTGCGGGCTCCGGTACAAGCGGTAAATCGATATTGAACAATTGAATGGCAACGAGCCATAATTGAATGACGTGCAGAAAGGCATAAATGAATGACATAAGGTAATAATTAAATGACAAACAGGCATAATTGCATGACAAAAAGTAATAATTGAATGACAGCCATAACTGCATGACAAAAAGTAATAATTGAATGACATGAAACGGACATAATCGAATGACAAACAGCCATAATTGAATGACAGAGAGACATAATTGAATGACAAACAGGCATAATTGAATGACAAAGAGACATATTTAAGTGACAAACAGGCATTATTGAATGGCAAAGAGACATAATTGAATGTGCACAGTAAATAGTATTTTTGATATGAAAACTGCTTCATATCCAAGCAGTATTCTTTCTTTTGATTTTTTGTCAGTTTCTTGATGGCCAGTATTAAACTGTAACTCTGTAGCTCTTACCCTATTGTGGATGCATCTGATATAAAATCATTGTTGCAGTTGATGGTAACTGGTCCGACTGGAGTGAATGGAGCGATTGTCCTGTAACTTGTGGTGGAGGAGTACAGAATCGATCGAGGACCTGCACCAATCCCCCACCGGCGTTTGGAGGGGAGTCGTGTCCTGGAGAGAGCGATGAAACGAGGGCCTGCAATGAAGCCCCTTGTCCAAGTAATTAGTTTCTTTTGATATTTTGTCGATTTCTTTATGGCCTGTATTAGACTGTAACTCTGTAACTTTTACCCTAATGTGGATGCAATTTTTTGATGGTAACTTCTCGATGGCCCGTATTAGACTGTAATTCTGTAACTCTTACCCCACTGTCGATTTATCTAAGACCGACAAAATCATTGTTGCAGACGATGGTAACTGGTCCGACTGGAGTGGTTGGAGCGACTGTCCTGTGACTTGTGGTGGAGGAGTACAGAATCGATCCAGGACCTGCACCAGTCCCCCACCGGCATTTGGAGGAGAGTCGTGTCCCGGGGAGAGCGATGAAACGAGGGCCTGCAATGAAGCACCTTGTCCAGGTAAAGATGCTAACAACATGGGTAACCTGTTACATACTCCGGACATTTGATTACGTCAACCTTTCACTAATCGCAGTATTTTCAGCAGCTTTTCTTTAATTAAATAACTGAGATCTCTAGGGGTCTCAAGTAGATTTTCCGCCTTTTGTGTGACAAGTGGGACAAGTTAAGGTTAATGTTTGGTTTGTTATTTCTCAGCTTAGAATTGTTTTGAAGGAGAATAATTTGATAAAGAAAACAAACAAGCAAGCGATAGGGACTGACCTATCGATTCTACTTTTGCTCATTGTAACAAGAACGGGAGCATTATTATTGCCTATTTATTGAATTTAGTTGACGGTAACTGGTCTGACTGGAAAGACTGGAGTGATTGCCCTGTCAAGTGTGGTGGCGGTGAGCAGACCAGAACACGAACTTGCACCGACCCTCCAGCAGCCTTTGGAGGACAGCCATGCCCTGGGGAGAGCGAAGAAACGAGACCATGCAATGACGTACCTTGTCCAAGTACAAATATTTATTGTTTTCATCTGAATACGTATCTGTTGACCCTTTCTTTGTTTGACTATTTAACAGCGTCTTATTCCGACCCAAGAAGCGTTTTATTTGAAATGATATCAAACTTATAGTTTCGATTACCGTTGTCAAAACAAAACACGATCAGTCATCTTGTAGTGTTAGCTATTAGCGACGTTCAGATCGATCGGAGTACGGGTACGAGATTGAGTACAAGTACGACTTTTCGATTCCTAATAGCGGGGTTTACATTGTGTTCTTACAAGCCGATGTCGTTCTCACAGCATTCCTCTTTACTGGTCAGCCACCGGGAGGAACGAGAGCTCTAGGAACGCAGCTGTTTGGAAATTCAGATGTCGCACTGAAGGTCGCTATTAGTTCAAGATCAGCTGTGTCAACAAGCACTGACCTTCTCATTACGAATCGAAATAGACAGTTGCTATGTCTCGTAAACAATTCCTTGTAATCTAAACTTTTAAAATAAAATGAAAAAAATATATGTTACTTGTTACGCTGGTAAGCTGGTAAAATGTGAACGTGGTAAGCATTAGTCTAATGATGCTTGTAATGTAAGCATGCAGTATAGTTGTGTTTGCAGAATGTTTATTAAAAAGTAATGATGCTTGTGGACAATTGTTCTTGTGGAAAGTATTGATAAGTGTAGCTAAAATATTTCTTTGTAGTTATGCCTTTTGTGAAAGCTAACTTAAGCTAGTGCATTGTCCAAAAGGTCGACAATTCCTTTAATGGTCCAGAAATATTTGATCTTTTACCCAGTTGTGTGGGAACTCTCTGAATGTGAGAAACTGTCTCTAATAATTTAAAGATTTGTCTCTTCAATATCACTTACCGTTTATTATTTATTTTTTCAAATATCTTTTCTACCTTTTACTCTCGAAAGCGCTGGAAATCTAAACTTAAGACAATTCCCCAATCCATTTGTAAAATATAAACACAAATAACAGAAAGTTCTGCCCAATTGCCTTCATTCACATGTCACATTTACAGGATTACATGTCAGTATTGGTGAAAAGTTTAGACTGTCACACTTCAGGATTTCATCCACAGACTTAAAAGTTAGAACCACCTTGCATAGTATAATAAACAACATCATAGGAAGATACTGCTCTTTGCCATTAATTGGTAGGAAAAGATTTTTAACTCCGGCACCAGCAGGAGTTCAAACAGGAGCTTTCGGGACGCACGCGAGACCTTATTTTCATTTGTGTTTTGCTAGTGATTAAGAATCTTTGATGAATTTCTAGTTAATTTTAATCATTAATTTTTTTTAGTTGATGGAAACTGGTCAGACTGGGGTCCCTGGAGTGACTGCACAGTCACCTGTGGGGGTGGAACTCAGGTCAAGAGTCGCAGTTGTAATGATCCTCCTCCAGCGTTTAATGGACTTGTTTGCATTGGAGATAGCGAGGAATCCAGGGAATGCAACAATGAGGCGTGTGGAAGTGAGTGCCATTTATTTATTTATTTATTTGTTTATTTATTTATTTATTTATTTATTTATTTGTTTATTTCTTCATTTATTTATTTACTTCACAAAAAAGTTGATGATGAAAACAAAACAAACAATCAGACGAATCTTTGAGGACACACAGCTACTCCGTCGATCGTCATTTTCGCGTGTTTTCGCTGAAATGTCTTACCTTTGCCCAGGCTTTTTAAGGCACCTTTTACGATTGTATCATCAGAAGAGTGAAAACTATAAAACAAAAGTCGATCCGTCTTAAGGACACGCGCAGTCATGGAACAAAGGTCCTAAGTACGTTTGAATACGGAGAGTGGGGATGGCAACGTTTGAATATCCACGCTTTTAGCTTTTCAGAGCTTCCGCGATGTCTGACCTTTCTCCTGCTCTTACAAAGTTTTAAGAAAAAAGGCCAATGTTTCGCATTTTAAGTGAAGACCTAGTAAGTAGTATTGATTACCTAGTTAAGTTATGTCTTCTTTCTCAACAGGACCAGCTGTTATAGTGCATATCAACACCTCTGAAGCCCTGGCCCAGGTTGGCGAGAAAGTAGAATTGAAGTGCGTTTCCGATGGCGATCCTATACCGACTGTCACGTGGTACAGACCTGATGGAAGTGAACTGATCACAATTACAGCTATAGACAACACAGTGTTTGTGGATATGACAAGTGAAGAGGATTTTGGTGACTACAAATGTATTGCAGACAATGGTCTCGGTCCTCCTGTGGAAAAGGTGGTAAAAGTTGAAGGTAATTGCAGTTGTGAAGCTTCTTGGCAATATTCTTAAGACAATTTTAATTGTGGCAATGATATGTTGCAACGGTGAATTTTACTCAAACTTTTTTTCTTGTTGTTTTTACACCAACAAAGTGCAAGTATCTGAACATAACTTTTGCGGAGACCGAACGGTGCGTTAGAAAACGGTCGGTATCTTAACGCCGCTAAGTCACTCTTGCGCCTTCATGTGGACTTTTAAACGTCCACATGAAGGCACGGAGCGTCTTATGACCAGATTTCTATTCCTAATAAATTCCCAATCTCCCTTATTAAATTTGTTGCATTATCACTGAATCACTGACGAATATTTAGTTTTATATGCCATGTCAAGTACATTCCACGTTTAAAAGTTTCGCAACGAAGCAAACGTTTTGTCCAAAAATGTGGCAAGGGAATTCAACAAATACTACCGAAGTTAAACAATTATTCTATTTGCGCCTGTTGGATTTGTGGTGAATACAACCAACAAGCCGCATTATTTGTCACCTGATAAACGCGCATTCGTGGAATCACTGATAATTACTCTGTTCGGTGAAAGTTCTGAAATAAGGAATAGTCTGGAGATATACGAAATATACGTGAGGATTAGAACAGTCCAATTTTTTTTAATTATTATTATTGTAAGTTTAAAGCAATGGTGCCATTTCTGTAAATGGGTTTTATGAAATGATAGTCGCCGATTTTTATTTCCGTTGGCGTATCATACAATGTCTTTCATAAATTAGGGAAAAGGTCTTAGTTTTTGGTTGATGGACGGCGTAATAACGACATCGCCAGTTGAGCCTTTAAGTTCAGAGACTGAGGGCCATTGCAAGGTGTTATTAACCTGTAATAACAATTAGCATAAGATGTAAGATTGTTTTAACTGCCACGGGAGCTTCTCTAATGATGTTTTGTTTCATTCTGTTTTACACAGCCATAGAAATTGCACCGATCAGGGTGAGTGTTAGAAAGCTTTGAGATGCACGAATTTACCTTTGCAGCTTGCAGTTCCCTAGGGACCAATATCGAACAATTTTGTGCCTATTCATTCTCTTTTTAATTTGTTTTATTGCATTGACCATTTTGAACTCAATCGATATTTTTCAGTTTGAACATGTAAAACTTTCGCAGCATGGCTTTGATAACAGAAAATAAGTAACCCTGATAAAAGACAGAGACTACAGATGTATGTTCGAGTGAACGCCTATCCTGAAAAACTAACGATTCGATTCATATCAATTACATTTTTTTAGATTGGACCCCCGGGGGACCCTGGACCAAAGGGAATGAAAGTAAGTGAACAGTGAAGTAATATATCAAACACGAGAAAGAGTGTTTCATCAGGATATCCAAACCCCGAGAAGTGGGTTGAAAAAACGAGGCGCAGCCGAGTTTTTTTGACCGACTTCGAGGTGTTTGGATACCTGATGAAACACTCTTTCGAGTTTTTGATATGGCTTCTCAAACCATTCATAATTCTTGTAGAAATTCAAAGCAAAATTTAGATCCGGTATCCAAACCACCGTCACGGTAGTGATTTCCTTTGTTTTCTCTTTGTGAATTATTAATGAGTTTGAGAAAGACATTTGCAACACCTTTTGAAATGTCTGTGGAACATTGGTAAATTTTTTTCTAATTTTGTCGTGTTACCCACAAACTGCAAACGTTCTAAATTTCTATTAACTCTCTAAAATGCTAGAGCCTTCTTCAGGGTTTTCAAAAAGTAGCACTGTTCAGTTCGTTATTTGCCATCGTATGCAAAAAAACCTGCTCACGCGCGTTCAGATGTGCGCGCACGTGAGTGGAGCGATCAACTCTGAAGGAAAGCAAAATCAGGGTTGATTCCTGGAAAAGCGAGCGTGCGAAAGTTGAAAAGGAGACGCATTTCTTCGCGCTGTCGGAGGTCCTTGTGAGGAAGACCTGCTCTCACCTCGGTACTCATCAAGGTGCTGCGCAGTATCCACTTTATTATTATCTTGTCAAAATGCTAGAGCCCCCTTGCAACGTACGGAAAGAGAAAGCAGTGTAGAATACCCGACATATTCAGGGATCCATATCTGCTTTTTTTCAAACTCGTCAACCGGGCAAGTACGTCAGAAAAGATACTTTGCCCTGACAAAATGTTACTTGCCCGTTCAAAATTACGTAATAATATTAAAATACACTCAAAAACTTAAAGTTAACAACAAGTAAGTGGAAAGATTGCATTTTATTTTCATTATGTTACTGCAGCAGCACCGTGGTAAGACCCAGTAAGGCTCCTGTCAAACACTTTCATTTTACAAGTTCAACTACATGGACTTAAAAGATAGACCTACCTTGCATGTCAAATGTTCACTGTTGAACATTTGATTTGCGCATTTACTTTTCGATCAAACTTTCAATTTTGATCAAACTTTCATCCAGGTCTTACGCCAAAGCCTGTTTTGCTGCCAGGATGGTAGAAATGCACGCTTTTGTTGCTCTTGTTTGTATTTAGAACTTTTCTCTCGAGGTGGTGCCGACACCTTGTTTAATTAGCGCCACATTTTGCAAAACTCACGTGCGGCCAAAGAGCGAGAGTCTTTGTGTTTGCATATTGCTGCAGTACATCAGCGGTCAAGAACAAGAAAATGTCTGCAAACATTTCACTTCTGAGAGTACCGCATAAGGTGCCGTACGAGCAACGAAACGGTGTTTACAGAACATTAATCTTCTGTTTACTACAGTACGGAATCACTGAATGGCCGGTGGACATTCAAAACACGGGTACATTGACTGGTGAGAAATTGAAGAAACAAATTTGGCTCCTTAAAACTTACTTGTCCGCCGGACGAGTTTGTAATTTTTGATACTCGTCCGCAGGACTTTATAGTCTTCTCGGACGACCTGACGACTGCTAACATCCCTGCATATCCTAGCTGTTGGCACAAAGCTTTAACTATATGTTTTCCTTTAATTTAATTTATTTATTTCACCTTTTTTAGTTTTGACTTTTGTATGTTTTTTATTTATTTTTTTAACTGTCTTTTCTTGTATGGTTCATAGCTTATAACTTCCTCTTGCCCTTTAAAATTCTTATTTTTTTGTTTATAACAATGATAACGTAGTTATCTTCCATGTATTTCCTAGGGAAATAAGGGATCACCCGGTCGTCCTGGACCCGAGGGAGAACGAGGAGTTAAGGTTAGCGTCTTGTTGTACCAAGGGGCTGATACCTTAAAGTATTCAACCACCCTGCATAAAAAATGGGATTTGTGGTGGATCCGTTACATTTGGTATATACAGTCGAAGCTCTCGTAAGCGATCACCTCGGGAATTCAGAAAAGTGGTCGCAACTAGAACTGGTCGCCTATGAGAATGGGCTCAGTCTTGTAAATGACCACGTGATAAAACAATAGAGGGTTGTCGCTTACGAGCGTTTATAGCAGCAACCTTCGCATAAGTTGTTGGTTACCAATAGTATTGTAGTAATAATATTAAATAGTTTATTATTACCTGTCACAGAAATGGTTTGCGTATGTACAAGTCAACGAACCCTTAGCGCTTACGCTATGTCCTACTCTAAATTTGATCAAGAAGTGACGGTTTCTATAAAAGTGTTGACTGAGTCAACACTTAAAGTCGCTCACAAGCAACTTTAAAACAAAGGAAAAGACCAGTCGGTAATTCACAAAAGTGGTCGCGGTCCCTTACGAGAGCGTTCGGCTACGAGAGCTTTCAATTACAGAGTTTAAGTGACAATTCACACAGGATTTTACAATGCTGGTTGTAACTAGAACTGGTCGCTTACGAGAGTGGTCGCAAGGAGAGCTTGGATCGTATTGAATTTATTTACTGATCCTTGAGGATTTATTTCATTTATAGGGACAACCGGGTAATCCCGGTCCTAAAGGACAGCCAGGACCCCGAGGCCCCCCAGGACCACCGGGAAAAGTAGTAGTAGATTTCAATACGACTGGACCGGATAGTGGACCTCTCACTGGCCTTGTATGTACCGATAAAAATGTATATGAAAACCTCAGCGATAGAAATGCGTACATTAACACTTCAATTTCGCAACATGCGGAAAAAAACAGCTTTGCAACGAACAAAACAATTAGTGGGGTGTCAGTAAAACGCGGGGTCGGGGTCCATTGTTCTTTTGTTTCGTTTTCGGTTTTATGTTTTAGTTAGGGCAAGACAACAGAAAACGAAACAAAAGAACAATGGACCCCGACCCCGACCCCGACCCCGCGTTTTACTGACACCCCAATTAGTGTTTAAATAACAAGGTTCCTCCTTGTTGAATTCGCTTCTCAAACTTTGTCTTCTCAAATTCATGCAGTGAGGCCCTTTTGGTCGGAGTGGTACCGCCACTTACACAACAAATCAATCCCGCCAGCTTCGCAAGCTAAAAATTTGGAGGAAAACTTCTTTCAAATCGAAACTTCTTTCAAATCGACACTTTAAACTTACACGGAATCAACGGACAATTTTTTTTTCAATTAACTTGTTATTGTTTTTAACCTTGTCATTTTTCCACCAACAAAGTAGCTCCACCTTTCAGTGAATAAACCACTTGATTCACCCTGGCTAAGAGCTAACGCTCGAAACGTCAGCCTTTAATTTTCTTTACGCTGGCAAATTTACCTTATCAACTCAGTTGACAAATCCAAAATTTCCTGTTTTACTTCTCACTGACGCAGGCCCAAAGTTCCTTTAGAAACTAACTCCTTAATCCCATGTGACCAGCTGCCTTCATTTTATTAGATTACAACTGGTGGCTCCAAGGGACCTAACATTGGATTCATGGAAGTAAAAGGCGCTCCCGGAGACGCGGTAAAGGCTGCTTTATTATCTAGTGGACTGTATGTTATCCGACATGAGAATACCTTCAGCCTTGTATTCTCGAAAGAACGGAGACGGGCAAGAAATGATGCCCACAGCATGTTTAATCACTTTTGTCCTGATTGATGATATCAACAAAATAATGAAATCAACTTAAGATAGCTGACTGGCCTCTTAATTTCAGCTATAATGCACGCAAAAATGGGGACTGTACTGTTCTGCAGTCTTTCAAAGAATACATTTGTTAAGATATTTCTAAGTTGTCTTAAACCTCCTTCTCAATGCGAGGCCAGGAAAAGTTACTGGAACATTTAATAGCTCTAGCTCTAAGTTGACTGACGTTTAAGAGGCTTTATTGCCGAGTGCTAATGCCGTAGTTATTCTTTCATGTTTCGCTTACGCGAAATAGATATAACGGTCGTATAATGGTTATGAACTATAGCTATTGTACACCCTGTATAATGCCGTTCTCTCGTTATCTCGAATTAAGTAATTTTTTATGGGAGAGGAAAAAGTCTTATATTATTTATAGACTAGAATTGAATCAGCTTTGCAAGTAAGCCATGACTCAAATAATAATTATTAACCAGTAATGGTAACGATAAAACGTTGATTTTATTGTTGTTTGCAAATACTCTTTGGTACCTACTGATCGATTTATCGTTGGTTTTACAGGGACCTCCAGGACGTTCTGGAGCCCCCGGTTTCAGAGGACCAGATGTAAGTAAGAAAGGGTTCAATTTTAGGCAGAAAAACACGGACATTTCCACTTTCCATTTATCACATCGAAAAAGGGAAAACTCAGTTTCATTCATTGTTTAAGGTGGCTCCCTATAGTTTTATGACCGCGTGCGCGCTGATGATGCGAGCTGTAGTAATCTGCGCGCGCTCACATAAAATCGTACTAGGTTTTTCTGATATTTATGACGTCAGCAGTAAATTTTCTCGCGTTTCCTTCGGTGAATTTTTTTTTAAATTTTGCACATTTTGAGATACTAACGCTACCTTTCACATATTATTTTTTGGAAAAATATTGTCAGAATAATCCAGTTTAATGGTTAAAAATAAGAAATCACGTGATATCGGTGAATCCGTCTGAACGACTCCATATTTTTCCCCCTGCAAAATGTTAGTCAAATTTATTTTCACAAATAGGAAAGTTTAAAAAAAAATTTCACCGAGAGAAAAGAAGAATATTTAAGAAAAACGGCGAATTGATTCTTTAGTTGCTTTGTTGCCATGACAACGGCCTGAAAAATAGGGGTAATTATGTTGGTAACCTTACTGGTAAAATTCAGGAACAAGGGTTGCAAGACAACACAACTAGGGCCTCTTTTGCAAGTCTTGCCAGTTCGTACAATCACTTTATAGAAACTCTAGGGAGCCACCTTAACCAAGCAGACTTCACTTGTGTATGCAGCTGTTTGGTTTCGCTGTTGTAATTGTCGTTGTTGTTGTTGTTGCTGATAGTTATATGGGCAAGATTGGTTAGACGAAAAAGATATATTAAGACCGAGTAATACGGGCAACAACAGCAGGACCCAACCGGTAAAGCAAATTTGTTGCGCGACAAATTTGCCTTTAAGTAGGTTTTTTGTTTAAAATGCCGTGATTTGTGAACTTCCGTAACAGTTGCGCTTTCTACCCTTTGAAATATTTTTGTGCGATGTTTCAGACTAGTAATAATAGGTTTAAAATCCATGTGAATGACATGCCTTAAGTTCCAATTTTCATACGCGTGTATTTGTTTGCTTGCTTGTTTTTTGTAGGGTGAGCCGGGACAAAAGGGAGATACGGGACTCCCTGGAGAAACAGGAAAACCGGTAAGGAATGAATAAATAAAACTAGTGCAATCCTGACAAACTACCCCTCCAAAATTCCACACCCATACACCATAAATGATGTAAGATCTTTGGTAAGTGTCCGCTTCTGCAAAGTCCACTTTTCATCACGTTTGGGTGATCGCAAGGACTTGACTGTAGACTTAGAACGCGTTTTTTTATTCACAATTCTGGAATGAGAATGGCCAGAATGTAAAATGAGTGCGTTTTTCTATTCCGCATTCCTATTCCGGAATGGACAGAACGCCATTCCATCCATTCTGCTCCCAGGGGCAGAATGAACAGAATGTTGCGAATGAAAATCCAAGATGGCGGACGGCGAGATGAGCGCTGCGGATTCAAATACGTCTCTACCGGAGAAAAAATTCAGGTTACACTTTTGGACACAATGAAACATTGCTTCTAATTTCATTGTACCAAAAGTACGAGGTTTTTTTAGTGATGTTTCGTACAAGAAAAAGGCAATTTGGCAAATGATTGCCGACGACATGAAGAAAAATGGCTACTCTCCGTCGGCAATAAACTGCGAGAACAGGTGGAAATGCCTTCTTCGTTTGCTTGCCCATCGGCAATGTTTTTTATTAGTGAAAAATATTTGTTACGCAATGTTTACTCGTGCCAGGACCGCGCATCTCGACGGGCGTTTTTTTGTGCAGGCAATCCGAATTATTCCTAGCATTCCGTACCAACCATTCTTATTCCAGAATTATAAAAAGGATAAAAAAACGCGCCCTTAGACTCGCTTGACTGTAATCACAGTTATCAGTATTGATAGGGTTATGGCAGTTGTTTGTTGTTACTGTAAAAAGGCAAATGACCCATTGAAATCGAAGGAAACCCAAAATAATGCTTCAGTTTTGTTTTAAGTTACTAGTTCTCTGAAACTGTACATATGTGTCTTTCTCAACGCTTGACTAGGATAAAATCGCCGCAAATTGAAAAATTCAGTGGACCTATGTATTTTGAAGTTATTTATTCCCTTACGTCTTCTGAATGAAAAAGTACTGTTAAGGTTTCTTCTTCTTTTAGTTGCGAAGATCACTTCATAACTACCCCTTGGTGTTCTAAGAGCATTTCGAATACGAGAAAAGGTGTTTAGTCTTAAGTTCAGTACAACCAGAAACGTAGACTGAATACCCATGATGTAGAACCATCAACTCAAGTAAGACACGTGTGTTCAGCTAAACCCCGTCATTCGAACACACAGCAGGAAATAAATTTTCTAGGGCGTCCTGTAGGACCTCACAACTGTACTGTCGAGTTACTGAGTTTTTGGATGGCGGCCTTTTGCAGTCTCCTGCATCACCTTCGGTCGTGATCTCAAAGGCAAGTTTAAGCGCAGCGAAAAGATGGTTTTCAGTATAACACTGAAAACACAGTGGTTTTCAATGCTTCGAAACTTGTATCAGCATTTTGCCAGAAAAAAACAAAGCGAGTACCTGAAATTAGTGCCGCCAAAACTAGTTGCTGACAATGCTGAAATGTTTTTGCAAGAAAATTAAGAATATTTCACCAATGTCTGTTCATTTAATAGTCTAAACGTTTAACAGCTGCGAACAAGTTGATACTGAGGTTCATCTAACTGTTGATTTCCTTTGTAGGGTGATCCCGGTTTGCAAGGTCCCCCAGGAATGCCCGGACGAGATGGAGAAGACGTAAGCCATACCTTTGTCAGTTTACTAAATTTTCAGTGTTGTGAGGTTGCTGCTGTCAGCTGACATTTATGACATTTATCGACTTTTTGTTTTAGGGGGGTCCTGGCCCTACTGGTGAGCCCGGTGAGCCGGGGCCTGCAGGAGAACAGGTAAGAAAAGTACAATAGTAATGGAACAAACAAACAAGCAAACAAACAAAATTTATTAAACAGCCGATCAACAATCGTTTGATCAGTCAAAATTAACAGTTTTTTCAAAAAATCAGTTTCTATGCAAGCACCTATCCTATTGTCCAAATTTCGAAACCAAACTTGATAATTTCCTTGAATTGCAATACATAGAGTTCAACAGTTTACAAATCTCTTCTCGTTTTGCACCTATCCTAGGTCACATTAGGCACACTCACTGATTCCTTAATACGTATATTTATTAAATTTTTTTAGGGACCAGTTGGTGTACCGGGTGTACGAGGTTTGCAAGGAGTCAAAGGCGATAGAGTAGGTTTCTCATGTTTTGTTCTCCTGGTTAGGTCAGTTGGTAGGGCGCCAAACAGCGGAGCCAATGGCAAATGCGCGCACGAGAAAAACATGATTGTAGAAATAGCGTTCCTTTCTCCAGCGGGGACGTTAAAGACCCGCTGAGGACGTCACAAACGTTGACTGTGTCCTTTTCAGTGATATTCGTTTGTTTATGGGTTTCTTGTGTCAGCTGAACAAGGGGGATCTTTGGACTAAACACGGGTGCCTGAGGTACTCTCACGACCTGGCGTCCGACCCCTAGAATTAATTGTTTGTAAGGCACCGAGACGAATTCAATGTGAGCACTTTAAGCACCTCAGAATCATCATCCAAGCACGCGCTTGTTTATTGTGTTTCGAAGACTTTGTCAAGACTGGCGTTACTCACCAGTTATCGCGATTACCGGCATCCTTAGTTATAAGCTGCAGCTAATTAAATGGCACAACGAAGTAAATAAAGTAACGATTCCCTCTCATTATGGCTTTTTTTTATTATTATTGTTAAGGGTGAACAAGGCAGCGAAGGAGAGAAAGGAGATCCTGGAAAAGAAGGGCCAACGGTTTGTTTTGCAATTTGTTTTCTATGTCTTTTTCATCACTTTTTTCTAACTCTGTCTTACTGACGCTTAGTTGGCAATAGCTGATCATCTTGTGGAAGGGGATAAACTATGCACTTCAATATATTTTGATACCAGTTTTTGCATACGTTGTTTGGTCCCCTTTTTAGAGACGGTTCCCGGAGAATTTGCTTGTAAATGTATTGTAATAACTTGTAACTGCCGACTTTTCTTTAACTTGTTCTGTTGCCTGTGATCCCATGGCGTGAGACCTGACACAGTCAATGAGATACTCAGACGTATTGCCTTCTCTAAATTGAGAGAACATTGTCCTTGTCAATGCCTCGATTTTGCGTTCAATTGTTATTTTTCATTGACTATATTAGGGAAACGATGGACAGCCTGGGCGGCGTGGAATGGATGGGAATCCGGTAAGCCGTAAATATAGGAAGCCGACAACACTGTCATCAGTTGTTTGTAGCAACCCATCAATATCCATGACTTCACAAACGATCAAAGATCGGATTATCCTCTCAGAACCTGGATACTCTAAAGTAACTACAAGCATGACCAATTCTCCAGGAAAAAAATTGGCAATTTCCGTAACATAGAGACGAGGTTTTAGTAGTACTTTTCTTGGGTACTGTTTATAATTCGTTACAAGATGGCTTAAGCTTTTGCGTCATTCCACACACGTAGACCGATGGTCATTTAACCAAAGGTGAGCTGTTTTGGTATTGCAAAAGGGTAACCATAAACGCCGCATATTTTTTGTCTGGCCTTAAATTACTGATTATTTTTCTGATAACTCTATGCTATTTTGCATTCGTGTTATAAGGGACATCAGGGACCATCAGGCCCGAGTGGAAAACCCGGAGATCCTGGTCAACCTGTAAGTTGACTTACTTGTATTAATTTGACTTCCCTAGATTGAAATATTTTACGTAGGCATTATCTAGTGACTGATTTTGAGCGGGAATCCTGAGTAGTGACGTCACCGCTCAAGTTCCAACCGAGGCCGACTATGGAATAGGGTGTGACTTACCTACAGGTCGCTGCAAGCAAAATGGCTGTCAGCATTACGAATTACAGTGTTATGTCTCTTACACCATGAAACTTTGCTGTGGTTCGTTTAGGGTCGCCAAGGTTTGAAAGGAAAAGAAGGAAAGGAGGGCCCGGCCGTAAGTAAAAATTACTTTGGCTATTTTTTCTAAATATTTTACGTAAGTTTGCGAAGCAGATTTTATTATTATTGATGCTTACGTACTTGGACAAGGTTTCATGTTTAGATCGCTCAAGCTTAAAATTGATCCGCCAAGATAAGCCAATTGATCTAAAACGCATGGTCACCAGAAAACACTTAGCTTTGTCTGAAAAACCCACACAGGACGCCATCATTGGCGAAGCCCATTTTCTCAAGGTTAATGTTCTCAAGGTCACAGGCCTAAAAGCCGTCGTCTTTTGAAAAATAGTATGTTTCCCGTTGTTTTCTTGTTTTTCCGCAGACCTCAACACTGGAAAAGTGATTTAGTGATCACGACTGTATGGGCATGGACTGAAAATTGAAATTATTGTGCGTTTAACTCTTTCACTTCAATGTCTTCTTTTATAATAATTATTACTGAACCTACTGACAGGGCCTCCCCGGGGAAACTGGAGAACAGGGAACACCCGGAGTAGCCGGAGCAAAAGGCGACCGAGGACCCCAGGGAGCCACGGGACCAAGAGGGGATACAGGAGAAATAGGACCTACAGGACCTCCTGGAGAGAAGGGAGATAGTGGGAGGCCCGGTGATCCCGGTGAACCTGGAAACCCTGGAATGAAAGGAATGACGGTATGAAGACTAGTCAGCGTTATCGGTTATAATGGACGTTAAGTAACCACGACTACAGTGGCAGCGAGAAAACAGCTCAAAATGTTTCATGACAGAAACAACGACTCTGCATGCCTGTCACTCATGTCGCTAAACTAGACGTTGAAATGGCTCAGCTGAAAGTATTGTGGAGAACTTGAACACACGACACTGAATTTTAGTTACTTTACCTGAATTGAAGGGTCCGTCGCTACGCAGCTGCTACATAGGTTGGCCTGACATTAAACATACACTCAGTTTTTAAGCCCGTTTTTGTTTTCGTTTTGTGTTGTTATGTTTGTTTGTTTATTTGTTTATTGTTTCCTTTGGCGCTGATTGCTCTACTGTCCTGTCATAATGTAGGTTTCGAGAAGCACTGAAATAAGCTAATCAGTATGGTCACGTGATTTTTTTTTCAGTCCTATCCACCATCTTGGATCAGGGTCTTTTCAAGTGGATTGTAGAGTGCCAAGGTCAACACTAGGCTACTGAGAGCTGTTTCTTTCTCTTTTTTTCTATTGCACACTTCCACCACTTCTTTTTTTTTTTACAATTACGCTTCCACACGATAGAAAAAATCATTTAACACTACGACAGTATGTGTTGCTTTGAACGCAGTAAGGCGTAGATGTGAAAAACGTATTATATATTTTTTAATTATGCGAGACATCATTGAATGTGTTTGGTTGCTAGGGAGTTCTTGGTAACCCAGGTGTCCAAGGTGAACCAGGGCCGAAAGGTGCTGCGGTAAGTAATGATTTTACAGAGTTTTCAGACAAAAGTGATAAAATGCATCATTATAGAAAAAATATATAATTTAACAAAAACAACAACTCACTTACCTGGTACCATTTAAAGTAACAGTAACAAAAATAAAAGAATGTAGGTCCTCTTTCGTCTGGTAAACTTATTCTTTGTTTTTGCTTTTTGTTTTCATTGACGTTTATGCGTATATATATACATATATATATATATATATATACATATATATATATATATATATATATATATATATATATATACGTATATATATATATATATATATATATTCTAATCTGTATATATATATATATATATATATATATATATACGTATATATATATATATATATTCTAATCTGACGTTATGATCTCAAAGGAAAGTGATTGGCCTTTACTGCCTTAAACACCGAAATTTACATGAGCTACGAACAAAACGTACATTTAATATGTATACAGACTATCCCTCAATATGAACGAGCACGTGTTATGATTGATTTAAGGGTGCTTTTGAAGCCTACAAGTAGTACATGTACACACTTCCATCAGAATGAAGTAGAAAGCCGCGGATTTGTTCTTTTTATTCTAGCTTTATTAAGCATACAATTAGGTTTATAAAACGTTGTTACCGTTTCTCACATTATTGGTTTTGACTATGCGATATAGACAATTATAATCCCATCGATCTCACCGTACATGAACTGATTCATAGAATAATTCTTCAGAAAGAGTGATTTTAAGAATACAATCTTCAGATTTTTATTTTTGGCTTATTTTTAGGGATTTGACGGACGACCAGGTGCTGAAGGACGAAGCGGAGAAAGAGTAAGTAGCCGAATTGCTATTAAATTCCTGAAATCGACCGTAATTTCTACCGTGATATACAAAATTAAATAGATTCAAATTATGGATTGAGGCTTAAATCGTACAGTTTGTTATCATCAGTGACGAATCATACGAGGAGCAGATGTTGGAGACGATCAACCGGGATTGCTGAACAGTTAGCAAAAGCAAAGCAAGAAATCAGACAATAAATCAACCCAAAAAATAAATGATGGATTCTGCTTTTATATACACACTCCAAATTCCTCTTGCAGCTTAATGAAATATGATAATTCCGCCTTAGGCAATGCTTGTACTAAAACCACAATATAAAACCACGGAATGGACAAGGGAAAGAAGAAACGTGCTGCACGCAAAGCCAAATTGTCAATGCTTACATATATTTATTCAGGGAGAGAATTCGGTTCTCACCGAACACCATTAATCTCTTATAATTACTTAAACCTTTACTCACAAGTTAACCATACATCGTTTATGAGATGGAAATTGAGGCACATGCTCATACTTACATTATCATTACTATTAGGGTCCTCCGGGATTAGTAGGACCAAGGGGTCGGACTGGAGCGAAGGGCAATCAAGTAAGTACTGAAGAGTACTTAATGCACGTACAACTGTACTTAAAAGCAGAGTTTCACGGTTCAGCGCATGTGCGAGCGATGAATTGAGCGCTATCAAGATAATTGTTTTTAAACCAATTAGAAGCGCGTTCACTACCCTGGCCGGATACGGCGGTAAATTGTTATAACTTGTTGTTGATAGTATATGAAATGTCAGGCCAAGGACGACTGTCGCTAATTGTTGAAGTTATTCCAGCCTTCAAAATAGAGCTTGCCCACATACAATCGTAACAGCTTTGTCCCTTTGAAGGCGACAAAGCGAAATTGTGTGGTTGACCTATTGATCAGGGAGAAACCTCAAGCTGTGATACTGTTTGGAGTGTTTGATGTTCTTAGGGCCGTTTGAAATCTTTGTGCCTCTGTGTGTGCTAGTTCTTTGGCAATTAGTTAGGTTTTTGTGCTCAGTTTAATTGCAAGATTCCTCAAAGCCGCTTTAAAGAGTGACGTTTAATTTATGAAGGGATCCACGAGTTTCTTAATGCGTAATTTGATGTTTGCTTGCGGTTATCTGCAAGACATGTAACTTTCTTTATCACGGATGTCAGATCCAAACTAATTATTATGAGACTGTTGCCATCTCTTTTGATCATAACGAAGCTACAGCTTCTGACGCTGTCGTTTTAACTCCACTTTCGTGGTTTTGGTTAAAATAGAAATAGAATTCTTGGATTAAAATATTGCACCTCTGTTGTCTTATGGCGAACTACTAGCATCCAACTGATAGTTCTCCAGGAGCAATTCGGACAAAGGTTATTGTTTGACCTGCTTGTGATGGTCTGTTTGAAGTTCTTAACGATTTTCCATTTGTTAAATCCGCAACAGTTAAAATCTTGTTTCTTAAGACTCAAGGATTCTTCAATCTCGTGAATGTATTGTGTTGTGCCGTCCCGTCGCCAGTCTACCACGACGTCTCTTCTGACCATCCACTGACTAAAATGCCGATTTCGGCTGCTAAATCACTTTCAACATCATAAAAATCGAACTAATATTTACAACAGGAAATAAAGACTATCAAAAGTGGAAAGCGAAGAGCGGATGTGCAAAATTAGGGCGCGATTTCAACGGATTTTTCCACCATAAGCTCAGTTCGAATTTAGTGTCGACCCGTACAATTTATTTTTGAGCCGTTCCGCTGGCGCATGCGCTTCTCCGTGAACAGCGGACTTTAACATCACGGCTTAACTGACAGACGACCAATAACATCGCGAGTTCGTCGACCACCCAGGACAAAGACCAGAAACATAACATCTACTGTCGATTCACAAGTCACTTGACTCTGATGATGACCTCCGCTCAGGTTGTCGATTGGGGAAACGTCAGTCAATGTTACCACAAACAGTCCTTCTCAGGACTACACTCACCTTGACGATTACACTTTACCGACTTACTTAATGCATTGTGAAGAGCCCTTTAACACAACCGTTATCGGGCCTTCTTTAATTTTGATATCGCAAACTTTATTGCATCTTTGAATCGTGGTTAATTGCGTTTCAAACAATGTAGGGTCGAAGGGGACGAATTGGTCTCCCTGGACCTGCTGGCCCAAGTGGAAGGAAGGTAAGGCGAAATTTACGTACCTTAACTTTCTTTAGCGAAAATTGTTTTTTTAGTGCAATGAGTAACTAGTTAAACACTGGTCTAGAAGAAGCCAGTAAGTGATTTTCGAGTTACCTTGTGTGCTGAAAATTGAACTTATAGCTACTTGAAGAAGCGTTTTTCAAAACCAAAATTAATATGACAAGCTAACCTGTGAAGAAATTAGGTGTTCTTTTTGCCTGTTGTTTTGCTCACCAAGAGAACAAGTGATTTAAATCAAGCGATTTTTAACGAGACGCGTACCAAAACACAACACGAAGGAAAACCCTTTAAATACCGAATACACATTCTTTTTAAAGAAAGAGGGACTTGGATACGTCCCGAAAGCTCTGAAGATTTTTCCCGTTTATATTGTTGGTGTTCAAGAATAATTTTTCTTTTAAATGGCACGTTTCCTCAACAAAGGAAGCTTCACGCTGTTATGTTCTGACCGTTTGAGTGTTGTTGTTCGTTGTTGTTGTTTGTTAACAAAAGGAGTATTTTTTCGGGTACATACCCCAACGTTAAGCAAATCCAAAGCTTAAGCAAGCAGATAAAAGTAAAGACAAGTAAACCGGGATTAAAACTCTTGCTGCAACAACTCTGCAGACATTTGTGTAGTTCCTGATGCCCCGCTATAGTGTTTATGGTGAATAATAATCAATTCAGACCTGATTCTCCTGGTTATACTTGTTTTCTTTCCTAGGGCTCGCGAGGGCGCCGCGGATCAAGAGGCTTTCCTGGTGAAATAGGACCAAAGGTACAAAACTACTGAAGAAATCATTCTTCATTAGACGTCAAGTTGTGAGCGCTGTCTTACGTCTTTTGTTGTTGTCCTAAAACTTGTCCTTCTACCTTTTTTGTCATTGTAAAACCTTTTTTTGTTGTCCTATCTTGTGTTATTTCTTCCCGTAGTTTGTAGCAGCCTCCTTGGTTTATTCGCTCCTTGTTTTCTTTAGGGACCTCAAGGAGAAGCGGGCTTCCCTGGAGCAGCAGGTCTAACAGGACAAAAGGTAAAAGAATCACAAAAATATCGAGTTCTATTACAAAGGGTTTTCGAACGAATTTGTACCACAGTGAAGTCCGTTTCCACAGGTGTTTCGATGAATCCCAAAGTTTCACAAGCCTTAATGCTTATGAAAACCACGATTTTCTTTTTATGCCCCTGAGTAAATACCTAATAAATTTTAAAGTTTCTATCCGAGTATGGTTAATTGCTTTCAACTAATCTCAGGACGCGTAATGACTTGTCTATCTTAAAAACTTTAAATTGCCCGGTATGTAATGTTTGATTCACTTCTCTTTTTTAGGGTCACGAGGGTTTGCCTGGTGTAGACGGAATTCCTGGAATCAAAGGGGATCAGGTAAAAATAAAACTTTTTCATATAAGTATTTCACACCTTCCTTCTCAAGTGTTAGCATTATACACGGTTCTTTAAGAGAAAGACGTACAGTATGTTTCCGAAGATCCAGGTCGGAAGGCTTTTCGGGAAGCTTTTATATAGATCGATCGGATTTAATTTTGGTATGTTCTGGAACATGAGTGTTGGCGACGTTTTTGTTTTACCTTCGTTTTCGAAACATTTTTACGTTCTCAAAGTAAATATCAAAGCAATCGATTGCCAAACTTTGAAATACTGTATCTCACAAACATTGCATGTCAACAGCTTCGATTTCCGATACGACGATACGTTATATTTTTTCCCAAAAAGTTCTTTAAACTGCAGTCACTTTAAGAAGAACAATTCCCTCTCAAGAATCTGCATTTATGACATCAAAATTAAGGCCATCTGATGGAGTACATGTATAATTATTGGAATCGAAGCGAGAAATTTTCCAGAGGCGGCCAACAAGGGAACCTGGTAAGCGTAACTGATAAGGAAGTTAGATTGTAGATTTGTAAAACTGTCAGTATTTTCTCTACCTTCTGCTTATCCAATTCGCTCTAGATTTTGTTAGCTTTTTTCCACCATCAAGTCCTATTTGTCAATCGAAACTTGGTTTAAATTCTTTTTTCATGAATTGTTTTGTATTTTGATTTGTTTAGGGCTCTGCTGGTGAGCCTGGAGAACCTGGAAAGCAAGGAATTAAAGTAAGAATGTTCTACCTTATGAATTGTTTTTGTTCTACTACAATGATGTCAGAGCGTATATGAATTCAACATTTTTTTTTCGGTGGATTAAATCCCAAAAAATGACCATTAAATTGGAAGGTATTGAACTACTAACTTGACAGGGATTTATGCAATTCGTAGGGATTACGTGGAGTACCAGGAAGACCCGGAGCGACGGGAAAGGCAGGACCAAGGGTCAGTATTTGATTCAGCATTTAAGAAAAAATTGAAATCAAACAGGCAAAGTACGAATGACTTACTCACTCACTTTTTCACTACTCACTCACTAATTAAATCAATCAATCTGTCAGTCAGTCGATCGATCGACCAATTAAGTTTTAAGAAACAGCTAACCATGACTGCCACTTCAAGTGTAATTTGGTTGTATTGGCTGTAATACGGTTTTGGCCTAACTGCAGACATGTATTTTTGCTTGTTTGTTCGTTTGTTGTTTTGTTTGTTTTGTCTGTCTCTTATATTTTCTTTCCGATCTACAATAGATCGATCAATCAATCAATCAATCGATCAAAGTAAATACTGCCAAACCTTTGTTTTTTGCAGGGTTTCCCGGGCGAGGATGGCAGACCAGGAAGAGCAGGAGAACCGGTAGGAAAGACACCGATAAAGAAGACAACTACAATCAATGCTCAAGATGAAGTATAATGTGTATTGATAATCGCTTAGAGCCTTAAATCGCGGATAAAGTTGCTAAACTTGTGTTTTTACAGTTGACTTTTCCCTTACAAGGACACGTACAATTCCCATTCTGCTAAGACTTAAATTGGAGTAGTAGTGATAGGAATTGACGGATATAGGATTCTTTGACTTCTTTTGGGCCTATACGCTTTCGGAATGAACGGGATAGAGTAGTTCACACCGGTACCTGTTGCAGAATAAACGGAGTACAGTTTACTCAAAAGACAAATTGGCGCTCTTTGGGTAAACTTCATGGTAAGCAGAATTGCACACTTTTGTAAATAAGCAATGCGTGTAACATTTTTTTCATCCGGGGGAAAAATAGCCCTATAATACTTTGAGAAGGAACTGTCTAAATTGTTGGTCCCAGACGTATTTGACTCTTCTGTTTTATCGTTTATAGAGGTCACCTGTCGTTTATAGAGGGTCAATCGGATACGATGCCAAGAATTTTTACACAAAGATGAATGACTGTAACTTTTGTTTTCAATTGTCAGGGAAGGCACGGGTCTTCTGGAAGTCCTGGCTTACAAGGGGCTACAGGAATGAAAGTAAGTATTATCTGAAGGGAACGTGTTTATGCCTGAATAATACAAATCGAAATAATTAATCCCTGCTACAAAGATATAGTTGTAATAAGCCCGTGTCTTTTAAACTTAGTATTGATTTTGGTCGATTTTTAAGGCACAAGCTTGCGGGTAGACACAAGTGACCACAAGACGCAAGATAACAAGACGTAACTGTAAGAAGCAAGTTGAAAAGTTTTGTGGAAAAATTGTGAATTCGTCTGGGCAACTTTAATTAGTCCTTTTACAAGTCGATCCAAGTGGTTGCTGTCTTTTGTTTGGTCGCCAAAGTGCATGGAATTGTGCCGTTTCGCCATTCATCATTTCCAAACTTGCGACGACTTGGAATTCCGTTTGGGCACGGGCTTAAGGCAAACAGGTTCCAAGAAAAAACATTTCGGCGTAACGTTTACTCGTCATGATCAAGTATAACGAGTACTTTGAGAGAACTGGTCGTTCATGTTAAAAACTACTAGTCTCATTTGAGGGAAAAAGCAATTTTTATTTAATTAAAATGCGCCTTTATGAAAATCAATGGAAGGTACTTCATATAAAACGTTTAGCACTTTGTCTTTGGAAAAAGGCAATGAAAATTGTCTAAGGAACGCTAAGAAATTTCTATTAATTATATTTTTGTCTGTTGATCTTGAAAGGGAGCGGATGGACGAGAAGGCAAACCAGGTGACATGGGACCTAGAGGACCGAAGGTAAGAGCTGCGACTGCTGACATTCAAAACTTTGAACCTCACCATAATCTCGGAGATTGCCACGAAACTGAAGCAAATTATATCCCCCTACCCCTCCCCTTAGGACAACATTAGACACAGAAAAGAGGTAAACTAAAATTAGTGAGAAATAATGCCGTTACGGCATTTTTTCTCACTGAAGAAGAGACAGCAGTCTCGAAATGTCTGAGGATTTTCCCCCATTTTCTATTTCAAGCGCAGAGACACTAATTTTAGTTTACCTCAAGAATATCCCGATTTACATGCGCTACACAGTTTTGATGCAATTTTCCGTTTACAGAAAAGAGGTGTCTCGAGGTGTCCAAACCTGTAACCCTCTAATGTAAAATTAATGTTTTCTTTGTTTCTAACAGGGTGATCGTGGCCAGAAAGGACCTGTTGGCAACCCAGGAAGAACTGGCCGACAGGTAAGGAAATACTTTTTTTAATTGAGTCCATCAAGTGAAAGACATCCACGAGAGAAAGGGAAGTTCTAATAGTGAAAATTCAAATGATCAGTCGTAGAAGTAATGCTGCAGCAAGAACGTTGTCCCTACTAAGCCCTTTTTTACCTGGAAAAGACGATTAAGTAGGAAAAGGGGAAAAGAGAATATAAAAGTAAAAACGCATTCAAGCACTATGCTTTCTCTTCTCAGGGTTATCCAGGAGATCGAGGATTGATGGGACTCCAGGGTGAACAGGGGCCAGTGGTAAGAACCTTCAACATTTACATGTTAACCCATTCGCTCCTGGAAATTTTGCCCGAAAAATTCCTTTTGAAGCGAGTCAAGCCGTTTTTAGGTCACTGTCTAGCCAAAAAGAATCGAAACTGTTCAAAATGTTGTTTACAAGTCGAGCACTAGGCTAGCGTTCGTTCCTGATGCCAAATTACAGCTTTCGAAGTGTGGGCATGCGCAGAAAGCAAAATTTCGAGTTCTCGGGTTTTAAAGCTTCTCTGTCCCCTCAACTTTTACCTTTCGCTTTCTATCCTCCCCGCGTCTATCGCTTTTCTTTCCCCGTTTTTTTGTTGGGCATTTACCAGGCTTCCTTTCAGTGGGATAAGGTTTTGCAAAAAGCCTGAGGATCGTGAAAGTTTTTTGAAGGAAGAACGAGTGAGTAGAGGGACAAGATTTTCATTGGAATTTTCTGGTCAAAGTTACATGGTTTTTTGCTTTTTTCTGTGGCCTGTTTGACTGAATCGAGCTCATTTGGGTATAGCTTAAAAGATCTCGTCTCCCTGCACAATTTTGTTGTCAAAGTTGTCTAGGACCGTTAAAACTGATGACGTCACAAGTGGTACAAAAGACGGGGTTAAACAAGGGCGGTTACGGGCGGTTCAGGGGTGAATGTGTTAAGTAAAGGAGAAAAACTCAACTAAAACTAAATCTGTTTCGTAGGGACCGCCTGGGGCTCAAGGCCCACCTGGTTTTGCAGGACGCAACGGCCGACGGGTGAGTACCATGTCCGCTAAAAGTCAGTAGTCTGCCAGAAAATTCTCTCTTTGCTAATAATTGTTCCTCTTGTTGTTTAGGGACGCCGAGGGGATCGTGGAAAAGACGGGAAACCTGGTTTGGTTGTAAGCTTTGATTTAATTGCAACTAACCTCCAAAGAATAAAATTTAAAATAGCTGTTAACCGAAAAAATTGTGGTGATCGTGATACTAGGACATTTCAGTTGTGTTTTGATTCGCTTTTTTGACAGGGTGAACGTGGGCCACCTGGAACAATCGGGCTTCCTGGACCGCCGGTAAGTGTTAATCTTTTCTTAATTAATTTTTCTTTCTTTTTTGTTATTTTTCTTTTGTTTTTGCCTTACATGATTTCATAATTCTATTCTAAATAATTCTACAGGGTCCTCCTGGTCGTTTTGGTCAAAGTGGAGCTAACGGAGAGGATGGACAACCGGTAAGGCGAGCCGCAACCATACCCTTACGTCATTACTTTATGAACCTTAATCTTCAGTGCGCCCTGAAACGACCGATATGTCCAAAACTCAGCTTATTTTAAGCCGAAATAGGCTGTTGTTATGTATAACAGCGTAAATGGTATGGCCCCTGAATATCGCTTTGTTCAGCGTTCCCATACTTTGACCTATATAAGAGTAAATGCAGGCTGCCCTGCAAGAGCCCTGTACTATTTTGTTAAAAAAAAAGCTTCAATTCGTGGCTGTACTACAGAATTATCTTTGAATATAAGTCTGTCTGAAGAATTTTAATTTCCGCAGTGAGCTTTAATAGTCATCTTGGTTATTTGCGCTTTCTTTTATGATCACCTTACTTGTATAGCAGGTCTGTTATCATTTATTTTTACACAATACAATAGTACAGTTTTCACCAATTCTAAACTTTTTTTAAACCAATTTTAATACTGTAATATTGAAAATACCTGAAGAGGTCACCGTGGATAAAAATGTTTTACCTTACTTTACCTTATCTTGCCTCACTTGGGACGCCTTTGTTTTTCTTCAATTGCTTCCTAGGGTCCACCAGGAGCTCGAGGACCGCACGGTTTGAATGGGAGGCCAGGTTCCATGGCAAGTACAAACCGTCGTTAACGAATTTGATTTCATCTTTAAGAGCATTAAACTCTTGTGGATTTGGGAAAGGATTTACGTGGAAAAGTGACCTATAAAAAGCGCCTTCAGTTTTCCTAATCAATAGTTCGAGTTCTTCTCCCAGAACTGGATTTACCCTCCAAAATATTTGAGGATGTCACAAGGAAAATAATAGTACTTATTAAATACCAGACTCAGAAAGAAAGTCGCTTAATAACATTCTTAATCACCAGTACCATGGACCTGCACAGGCAATCCACATGCTAAACCGTTGCAATACTGAGGTGAGGTTCATAACGTGAACCTGTGTAGAAAATTTGTCCTGCACCTTTGTGAATAACTCCTCCGTGTTTAGCATCAGTTTGGAGAATTTTGTGTTTTATCTATACGCAAATACCTTGCTCAAGCATGAAGTGAATTCTCGAACAACTGATGAAGCAATCGCTTTTTTAACGATTTTATCAAAGACAACAAGGGAAGAACTTGCAAAAGTACACCCGGCCGACTTCTTCATTGCAAGTTGCCGGGAAGCCATTTCCATTTTAGGGCTTGGTTGTTCAGCCATAATACAACAAATTGCCCGTGAATTGACCTTCTTCGAGGTGCGTAGAATCAACTATGAAGGCATTTTAAAAGCACGTCCAGAACCTGGGATGTATTTAACTGTGCAGCGTTTCAGCTATTGATCACAAGGTCCGATTCTTCTCGTGTTTGAAGTATCAAACCAAGAAAGAGTGTTCCATCAGGATATCTGAACACCTGGAAGGCGTAGTCGATTTGTTTTTTTGATTGATTGTTTTTTTGTTTGTTTGTTTTGTTTTGTTTTGGTTTTTTTTTTTTATTTAATCGACTTCGAGGTGTTTGAACGCCTGTTGAAACACTCTTTCAAATGTTTGATGTAGCTTCTCAAACCATTAATAATTCTTGGAGAAATGCACAGTACCACTTTGGAAAATTCATGCTAATTAAGATCAGCCATCCAAAGCGCCGTCACGGTGATGATTTCCTATACGAAGAATGTAATTATCTTCCCTGCAGGGATTTAGAGGATTGCGTGGACATCCAGGAAAACGCGGAATAAAGGGAGAGAAGGTAGGAAAGTCTTTCCCGTATAATGGCTTGCTTCAGAACATTTAAAGAACATTTAATGACATTTAAATTCAATGGCTGAATACTATGGTTTAATTTCAAACTGGTGCAGTTCGCTTTGAGTGGGACAATCGTTCACTTTTGTGGTAGAGCTTCCTTATAACTCAGTTAGGTAAAAGCAAGAAAACAAATGCATGAAAGGATTGAAAACTCGATAACTGCGTGCAACTTTCAAACAGGGGAGCCTCGGATTTCCTGGACTGCCTGGCAATGATGGTAAACATGGAACACCGGTAGGTACCTTACCCCCCTACTAAGTATAAGCCTTTACTCATTGTATCTTCGGTACTCGTCAGTTTGAGGAAAACAGCCAAAAGCGCCTTAGGGCTGATTAACTATCATTTGCGTTTTTTGCTGTAACTGCTGGTGTTATTCAAGTCTATTCCCTCCCAATTTCTGTCTTCTCAAAGTATCTATAAATTAAAACCCAATGTGACTGTGAAAATTGCTGGAGATAATTTCATGCTGCTCGTCTCAAAACTGTTCCAAGTCACTTTGGCCTTTCATCCTTACATAGTTATATTATATGGACGAATAAATGACAAGACTTAAAAAATATCAAAAAGGAACAAACAAACCTAAATATAAATAGATTATCTTAAATTAGCCTTTTTTATGTACGTAGTTTTGAAGTTATTTTATGAATATGTGTCACAGTTGATTTTATATTTTTCATTGTTATTATAGCTATCTTACAATTACCTTTTTATTGTTAGTTAGGTGTCCCCTATTCGCAGGGGGATTTCCCCCTGCTGGACAGTTTTGACACCTTAATACAGTTTCTATTCTATTCGATTCGATTCGATTCTACTCTACTCTACTCTACTCTATTCTATTCTATTCTATTCTATTCTAAACCTTGTTTTACACAACAGGAGAACACCAGGATAAGCAGAGCAGTTACTCATACGTTTAGTAGGGAAATAGAAAGTCGCAAATGCCCTACTCCTTTCTTTGAAATGTATTTTGATTGCTTTGTTAACTTTATCAGAATATCAGAATATAACTATCAGAATATAAACCAATACCTGATAGGAAGAGGTATATATGTTTTTGTTAATTTTTCTAAATCATTGTTTTTATTCATCGCTAATGTTTCCATCATTTCGGTGTAGGGAGATGATGGGAGGCAAGGTGCATCTGGATGGCCAGGACAAAGAGGACCAAAGGTCAGTATGGTTTGAATACCAAAACTTTCTCCAGATGGGGACAAGGTTGAGGGTGAAGGGAGACAGGCTTGTTAACAATTATTCACTGAAGTGGAGGTGAAGAGGTAAATATCCACCACTCTTCACCGACACTGAGGTGAATAATTGTTTTAGTTTATACCAAACCAGTGGACAGCCAGTACCAAGTAGTTCCCTTTTTTCCGGCTGAGAAATGAGGGAAAACTCGCGCGCGAAATCTCGAAAAATGCCAGGAGGTGACTAACAGATACTATGCCGAGTTTGAGTAGCCAATTAGAGAGCGTGAAAAACACTACACACTAGTTTGGTGTATATTAATCACAAATAGCCTGAGTTCGTTTACAGTGATCGGCTGGGTGTGGACGTTCATTTAAAACTGTTGATTTAGGTGACTGACATCTTTGTCACTTGATCTAAAGTAATCTTCAGCGTTAGGTTTATAGCTTATTGTTCTCAGATAATTGTATCAAGTCGCTGTTTCTGTTTTAAGAGGTCCGATTTGTGTAAGTCGTGAAATTAATGTTGAAGTGTGTAAAGAAGTTGAGCTGAAGTTACTCTTCTCTGTTAAGTAAAGATATCTTCAGGTGACTTGAATGAAGTCTTTATTGTTGTTTTTTGTTGTTGTTACCAAACATAGAAGGCCAATTTGTTTCGCAGAATTCAGCCATTTATTTATTTATTTATTTATTTATTTCAAAGCGTTGTCACTTTGACATAACCTGGCTGTTTCAACATAACACATAAAGACGAGAGAATTAAAACAGCAGTAACTGGGGCAGATATTTATTTCAAACTAATAATTGATATCGAGCATCAACTGATGTTATGCAGAAATGATGGATTTCCAAGAAACTTGTGGTGTGCGCGATTGATCACATATGTATGTATTGTAGGTTTGTTGATGAAATGAAGCAAACTACCCATCGCTTCCTATCGCTACCGTGTTACTTTCTCTATTGCGGACGCCAAATCGTTGACCCAAAGGTGTTCTTGCCCCGCGTATATCAAAACGCAAAAAGCTCTTAAAAAACAGTGCTTCTTCTGATACTTATTTAATAGGGTAAAGACGGCTTAAATGGGCAGGCAGGAATTCCAGGAAAGAGAGGAGAGGAGGTAAACATACACGAACTTATAATGTGTAGATGAGTGCTTGAAGGGTCACTCTATTTAACATGGTTTTGTCGTATAAAACCAGTCCTGAAAAGGATTGAAACCACTGAAAAAAATGATCGCTCTGAACGGGAATCTGAAAACACCAAATAAAAATAGCAGGTAGACAAATGGAGATTTGAATGCGCAAAACGGGTGAAAAAATAAACGACAAAAAAACCTCTTACTCGTGTCATGGGAGGTAGGGGTGGCTCATATTGAAATGTGCACGAAATATCTTCCTACTGAGAGTTGCTGAACAGAGTGAAGAAGAAAAGAAATTGATTATTTTTCTTAGGAATTGAGAAACAAAATTGACTTCAATGTACATTGTTACTTTCGCTTTCTTCCAAGGGTTCACGAGGACAGCCAGGAACACCAGGAATTCCGGGATTGGCGGGACCAACTGTGAGCCAATCACTTCTCTCTTTTTCCTTAAAATTCCATTGTGGGCGTCTTTGATTAGTTCCCTGCTTGCATGTTATCAGCTTATTTGTAGACTTGCTTCCTTCCAAAAAAAAACAGGAGAAAAATTATGGGATTGTACATGTGCCAGGAAGCGCGAAAGATGTCGAAACAAACTCAACAATAGTCTTGCAAGAGGAACTGGAATTTTTATGGGGCTCTTTCCTTGAGAGGATCAAAACGAGAAACTTACTTTTATCTTACTACATGTAAAGGAAATCGGCCAAGAAAATGGTGGAACTAAATACTTAATTTGACGAAAACGCTTCGCGCTAGTTCACGAGAAAATAAAGGTTATTAATTCGGTCAGTAATTGTCTCTCATTATCAGTACAATAAACGTTTGATATTACTCAACTGAACTCATCCAATGAAACATCAATTTCCACTTACCTTCTTACGGTGTAGTAGCTCTTAGTAACACAATGCTTGGTGCTCGTTGTTGAAGAGCTCTTTCTCAGGTCAATTGATTAAAATACTTGTTTTATGATATAGGCAGCTATAGACCAATACATTGTAACTTAATAACTTTCAGGGTCCTGTGGGACCGCGGGGTCCTGATGGTGCCAAAGGAGGAGCTGGAGCCAAGGTAACTTCTTTGTTCAGTTTTCTTAATACACACTTTATACTGGTGATTGACTGAGTGTGAAGGATATACTGCAAAATGTTTGTCTTACAGTCAACATGGTGTATGCGACCGAAGACCAAAAAACAAAAACAATTTTCCGTTCGTTCGGCCCGTCTTAACGCAGCCAAAAGACGTTTTATCATATAGAGATATGAAGCTATATATCGTTCACTTATTTAGATGTTATACGACCCTGTTTGAAGTCGCATCGCGTAGGTCTGAAGGCGTTTCTATCAGAGAGGTACGAATTTATTTCTCCGACCCCAGTCACTCCAATGCGTGCACGGCCCGCATACAGAGATTTTGCAGTAGTTGTACAAAAAAAGTGGGCCCCTGGTACGATTAAGATTTTTTTATCAATACGATACTGAAGAAAGATATTTCCTGAAAACGGTAGTAATGCTGTAGCATGTTAAGAAACGTTGTTAAAACAGTATTTGAGCGATCCCTTCTTTTTACGGAAACTCAATCCACAAGAAAACATGGTGCGACGGAAAACATCGCCACTCATGTGGTAGCGTTACGGCCAGGCGTCTCCCTTTCTTCTGATGGCGCGGGTTCTTCTCGTTCATTTTCTCTTAGCTAAAAGAGGGACTGCTTCTTGTGTGTTGCTACAAAAACGTCGGAGTGGCGTTTCAACATTAATTTATGTTGTGCTGATGTGTCTAAAAGCAATAAAACACAATTAAAATTTCGTTATAATTCACAAGACCGCTGACAAATACAGACTAAAGGTTTGTCTTCGAAGTTAGACGATTGGCATTTTAACACAACTGACTGTACACAGCTTTTAAGAGTTAGCATTTCTTCTTCAGGGATCTAAGGGCGCACGCGGTGACCTCGGAGATAAAGGAGAACAAGGAGGATTGGTATCAATGCAAAGCACATTATTCTATGTTTTAGAGGCTACTTAGCTAGAGTGCTGATAATTAACTACGAAACTACCCTAGGCGTAGTCTGCGCGCAGACGTTTCCTATTTCCTTGACGTCTGCGGGCAAGCTACCCTAGGCGTTTTCTCATGACGTTTTCTCATTGTGCAGTTTCTTCTCCCTTTTTGCGACAAGAATTTTCAGTTGATACAACAAGGCGACAATAATTGTTATGTTTCCATGAATTTTTATATTTGATTAATCTGATTTCTTTAGTTTATTATTACTTTTACTATTTACTTTAAATAGCCCCTAGGGGAAGAATAATAAACTGCCTGTTCATGCAGAATGCTTATACTTACTCGGTGACTGGTGAACTAGAAATTGCAAAATGACTGCCAGATCACACCCCTGGTTGCGCAATATAAGCTTCTGAAAAAGTTATCAATCCTTATCCTTTTTTCCAGATAGCTTGAAAAGGAACTTTCACCTTCCTTGTTTTGACGCGGAACACTTTTCTTGTTAAACTCGAAGAAAGTGAATCAAAAGAGTGAAATTAAAACAACGTGATATCTTAATGTTTCGCTCTCGGCAGTTGTTAAGCTGTGCTCACACTTGAGTTCAAGTTTGCTACACGTAGAACGAAAATACAAAGGTGAAAAAGAAATGACTGGGAATCATGACGGGAAACCAATGGCAATACTTGTCCACCCCGTTGTATTTTAAAGCTTATGGTCTCCAGAGATTTTGTTAAGAATTAAACTAATGTACTGTGTTATGAACTTTAGGGTTCCAGTGGTTCAACAGGTGAACCTGGTGAGATGGGACGACCGGGAGACCCGGTAAGTAGACATAAAGATTTGAGCATTGTTTACCTGTTACCTTTATCTTATGTTTGATTCGTGGACGCCCCAATCAATTTGAGTAAAAGTGTACAGGTAACAACAATAACCTACCTATAATGTTTTAATTTAGGGGCCAAGAGGACCTCCGGGAATTCCAGGACGTTTAGGAGCACCAGGAAGACCGGTAAGAGTAAACATACCTGATAAAAGATGGCTGCTACTTTTTCAGAGATCGTAGCAAACGTGTGCTATCGATATGAAAACTGCAGTGAAGAACAATCAAAAACGCATATCTGCTAATCTCGCTTTCCGATGGCTGTTACTACTACCCAGCAAAATGCTCCCAAATCCGCTTTCCTTTGCCAAAAAAAGAAAACCAAATGTTTAGAAAGGGGAAAAACTGCAACTGATCGATAACTTAAACTGAGAGACAGCATTTTTGTTCTGTGCTAAACCCTCAAGGCCAGTTAAAAAAAAAACCATCAAAACGGGAAAAGCGAAGAAAGACTATTAAAGGAAGTCTCTCCTTTTCTCAGTAAAGCATGTGAGATTTCTGAAGAAGGGTGTGTACAGTGCTCTGTTAACATGTTATATTCCTCTAGGGTCCTGAAGGAAAACCAGGAGTGGACGGAAGACCAGGAATGCCTGGTTCAAAGGTCTGTGACGAAATAGAGAGAAATCCACTTCAAATAAATGAATGGCTAAGAATAGTATGTTTGACGGAAAAGGCCGCTGATAACGTTCTACTTCGTATTGGTATTAAATTACTGTAACTTAATGTGTAATTTTAAGCCCCATGCTTATAAACCCAACCGTTTGACTAAAAATATATTTCTTTTTGACCCTCCTAGATTAGCGTAGCTTTACTACTTGCTAGCCATTGTGGTGTCTTGTTCTCTCACTATGATTACATGTTAAGATTGTTGTTGTTGTATATATCCCTTCCTATATATAATCACACCAAATCTCCTGCAAGGCAAACATTACAAAAATGAAATTAGATCGACCACAAAAAAAAAACAATGTTTCAGACGCCAACAAAGTTGTATAAGCCAGATTAGAATAGTTACCTTTGACTCTTTCTGCAAGCAACGATGCTCTGGACGAATCGAAATCTTTCGCGAACGGGCAAACTCAAGATCTGGAGAGGTGGTCGCTTACTCTTACAGGGAGATGGCTGATTTTAGTGAAAAGTGATCTTATGGTCTTTGGTCTTGGAAAGTAATCTTTTTGTTATAGTCTTAAGTTCGATTAAGAAATGTACATAGTTGGACAGACTTTTAGAATGTTGAACGCTTGCACTTCTTTAGTCAACTGAGCTTGGTCTTGAGGGTGGAGAACTTGCTGCAAAAAGTGATTCTTTGAGTTTGTGGACCAAATCCTGAAATGGTGCCACCACTTTTGATTCTTTCGTACTGTTTGTTTTGTTGTTCACCGAAACTTTGTTTTGTAAAGGGTGCTCGGGGATCTTATGGACGAGCGGGAAAACCAGGACCACCCGGGCGACCGGTAAGAAGCAGTGCAATATTGTTTGTGCAGTAGGCCACAGTTGCGATCGGGGTTTTAAAGTAGGACTAGTTAAGTTAGTGCAATGGCCGTTTTTATGCTAGAGACGTTAATATCGTCTAAGACGTTATTATCGTCTCGAGACGACATTAACGTCTAGTATAAAAACGGAATATAAGTCAGACGACTTTAACGTCTGACGATATTAACGTCTTCTGTTAAGTGCGACTGAACGTCGAACTTAACAGACGACTTTAACGTCTGAGACGTTAAAGTCGTCTAGTATAAAAACGAGACGACCTTATCTGGGACGAATTTAGCCCTAAAGCGCTTTATCGTTCCAATTTAGTTAGCCGTTTCCCCACCACGAAGAATCCCTCCGTTCATCTCCACTTCTTTCCTTCTTTTCTCTCTTGTTGGCCACGACGCACAAGCCAAGTGCTTCTTCCAAAAACCGCCTTCTTGACTGATTTAGCCTTTTTAAAGAACATTTGCGTTTCCATGCCTTTTATTTTTCGACGACGTCGAGAAACAAGCCTTCAGAAGCTGCGAAGCAGTTAAGCAAAGTCTCCACCATGTTTACATGCAGATGGATTTGTTGTTTTGCACACTTTATTCGATTTTTTCGCCGAGTTTAGTCGTGTCTAGTGTCTTCCAAGAATAGAACCTAGTCCTTTTCTTAGAAAATCTTGGGTTTTTTCGACTTGTTCGTCTACTTTAATACGTCCCGTTTTTATACCAGACGACATTAACGTCTGAGACGTTAAATACGTCTAGACGACTTGAACGTCTCTAGCATAAAAACGGCCAATGTTATCCAAGTGAAAAGGTTTCTGCTTAAAGGAGCTGCGTACGTCACGGATAACGCATCTTGAAAAACCTGGCAAGTTTTTTCAAGTTTGTCATTCGTAATCCGTCTTAATCTCCCTCAATCGTAACCATCCTTGTTCAGTTTTGGTTTATTATTACTTCTTTGGTGTTTTTCTACCTTAGGAAACGATTATTTTGAAATTCTATTCAATAAGAAAATAATTTTGTCAGATCAGAAAAATGGATGTAAATACCGTGACATAGTTCCTTTAAGAAAGCCAAAGGTTCGAGGAAGCGGGAGCTTACGGTATTTCGTGGTTGTTATT
Source organism: Siderastrea siderea (assembly GCA_964030785.1). NCBI lineage: Eukaryota > Metazoa > Cnidaria > Anthozoa > Scleractinia > Rhizangiidae > Siderastrea > Siderastrea siderea. Next base: position 35,092,306 of record OZ034977.1, on the reverse strand, counting down.
TTGTCGTTGCATTTGCCTCATATTTTATGTTTTACATTTTTCAGGGGGAAAGTGGTCGAGATGGTTTGCCCGGTCGACAAGGAAAAGACAGAAAGATGGTAAGAACATTTTTTTTCCTGCTGGGCATTTTAAACTTCAATGTATCACTCCGATAAAAAGTACAATTTGCTATTTAGTAAAAGCCCTTTGGAAAGTGACTAAAGTTATTGACATCATTTGGCCTTCCTTCAGTTGTCTTTTATGTCACGTTTTTCTTACTATTGATGAATTGATGACATATTGCTTTTGCCAATAGGGACTGCCAGGACCACCGGGAATTGTGGGACCGAAAGGATACACAGGGAAACCAGTAAGGATTGATCAGTAGTTTCAGTGGATACCGTTACTTTGCCACACAATGCCATTTTCTTTACTTCGGATAAATGGAAAGGTTTAAATTAAAGTCGCATCTGATTAACAAAACACAAAAAGGTCGACCACAATCACTTGCAGCACCAGTGGTCTGAGTTTTCTGATCGCCTGTTTTGTTTTTTCCTTCTCCACGTCCACGAATGTCAGGAAAAGCAAGATCAGGAAGCCTTCTTACGCCTGTGAGCTCAAATCTAACAGTGACGAAAATGAAATTTCTCTTTGCATTATCACCTACTTGTACAAACAATCAAGTGATGAGAATAAAGAAAGTGATCACCAAGGATAAAATGTTTTGAAATTAAGGCACATTCTCCTTACTAGTTCCATAAGAAATGTGTCAAGAACAGTAAGGAGAATATGCATTTGTATATTAGGGCTCAAAGGGTTAAGTTGTTAAATTTGAGAGAAATTGAAACGGCCATGAAAATATCCGTTCACGGTTATTGTTCCGCATAAGTTTGGTTCTTTCAAGAGGTGCAGGTACTCGGGATTTTAGAAACATGGAAGGTTTTACTTTAGTATTATGTGCTAACGCCCGAATTGTCTTTCAGGGAATGCCTGGATTTATTGGACCACCTGGAATGCGAGGATCTGATGGAGAATTGGTAAGCATTTTGAACTACTCATTCACATGATCCCGGTGGTTTCTCTTTGTATTGTCATTACAGTGAGAGTAAAGTAAATTCAATTTGATCAAAGTTTTCCATTAAAAAATGGTTGCAAATAATTGCTTGGTGCACATTTGCACAAATAATCCTGAAACGTGGTTGGAAATCAAGAGAATGATAAAATTCCGCCTGTCTCCTTTCTGCTCTTCGTGGAGGTACTTCAGAGGTTCTTGGAACAGATTGTTGGACGTTTTCCCTGCTTTCACTAAACACATGCAATTTTGCGCGGTGTTTTGGCAAAGTAAATGCTAACCATCGAAACACTTTTTCGAGTTTTGATATGGGTTCCCAAACCATTCATAATTCTTGGAGAAATTCAAAACAAAAGGTCGCAAAATTTTGTGTTAATTCAAATCCGGCATCCACACCACCGTCACGTTAGGGATTTCCTTTGTTGACATGTTCGGTTCTTGTGTTTGAATTTTTTTCTAGGGAGATCAGGGGCTTGAAGGGAAACCAGGGACACCTGGAGATGCGGGATTTCAAGTAGGTTACACAAAAATCCGTTTTTATTTAATGGTGGAATCACGTCTTACAGCCCCTGGCTTCCGGTCTTACGGCCTTTACGGTCATTTTTGGTACATTTGAATGGCGCTCGAAAGCTAATGACACGCGCCTCCTGTTTCCGTTATATACCCTAAAGTTTATTGTCGGTTCACAAAAACTGCTAGAATCTGCTCTCATTCAAGCCATCCTTACATAGAATGAGAAGAAATTTGTTATGGAACTATGAAAATTAACAGGGAACTATTGGAAGGGTGTTGGTTTAAAAGTGTTGTAATAGTGACATTCTCACAGTCGATGTTTCGCACAGTTCTAAAGTGACAAGCTAAGCGAGTCCACACGGAAAGCTCTTGTTTGTTCCTGGTATCAGAATAGTATCTTATTTAGACGTACAAAAAATCTGGTCGATTTGCAGTTGTTTACATATGTACTTATATTCCTAAAGGTCAGTTTCATATAAGAAAAGTATCTCAGATTTCATGTTTGTTCTTTCCGTCGCAGGGTTTCCCAGGAGAGGTTGGACCAGAAGGGGCTCAAGGACCCAAGGGACGACCTGTATGTACAGTAAAAATAATTTGACTAACAATCAGGCTTGGTGTAGGGTAGCTTAAATACAGGGCCATGCGCCTTGGTTACATTAAATATTCCCCTTACTTGATGTTAGGAATACAGATTGCAGTAGTTGAGTTTCCTAACACTGTCTTTAGTCATCAACGTTAATTTGTCTTCTATTAGAACTTCTTTTAAAAAGATTGTTTTCCTTTAGGGGATTCCGGGAAGAGATGGGGAGCCAGGAGGCGATGGTGAACCTGGAGAAAAGGTAATTTCTTAGTTGTGTTCATTAAAATTAGTATTTTTCAAAAAGACCCGTTTGTTAACCTTAAGTTCCCTGGAAAGGGTAAATTGCAAAAGAATTCATAATTATGTTCTCCATGTATATTTTTAAAATTTGTTTTTTTACTCTTTTTTGTTATTTTAAGTCAGTTTTAAGGTTCACAATCTGAAGGGCAGTAGAACTGCAGTGCGTAATGACAAAAGAAAGGAGAGAAAGGAGAGAGTACTGAGGAGAGCGAGGAGGGGTCTTTCTTTCCCGCCAAATCGTATTTCCGCAGCGCTTTATTTTTCACACATTGTCTTCCTTCGCTTCCAGCTATTTGATGAACGCCTGACATAACCGCAATACATTATGCTCTCCACTCACTCTCGCCACTGATAAGTCCTGACATTTCAACAAGCTAGCCGAATGTGATCAAAAGTACTCTGATAATCTTTGATATTATGTCAGGGAGACGACGGAGAACAGGGTCACCAGGGTAGGCCAGGGCGACAAGGAGTAGTTGGACCTGAGGGTGAACCAGGAACAAAGGGAGAGACTGGCATAGCAGGCGATCCGGTAAGAAATGTTGTCGCAAACTTACGCTCTGTAACATGTTGTTGCTTGAGGGGCTGTGGGCTGTGTATTCGTTACTTGTCTTGAGGCTGAGGCTTTTGTCAGCAGTACACTTTGTTTTGTAACATAGGCAGAGCAATTTGTTTTTATTTCCAACGCTGTTTGTGCTCGTAGGGTGATAATGGCGAGGACGGAAGCATCGGATCAAGAGGACAACCTGGACTAAACGTGAGAATCCCTGTCAATTACTTTATACTTTGCAATAATGTTTCTCATCTTAAATATGATAGGGTTTTGTGACAATTTTTCTTTCGTAACTGGTGGTGCTGTGATAGCAGTCGCATTTTACGCAGCGTTTAATTAGAAATGTTCCAGCTGATGTTTGTCCCCTTTGCCCTTTCATTTACTAACCTCCTCTTTACCTTCATTTTATCTATCCCAGATAGTACTATTTTTAGGTTTCATTGAATTCTTAGGCCAGTTTTCCTGTTGCAATATCATTTTCTTACCTTTTTGGTTTCCTTAATATCTCTCAGGGCATAAAGGGAATGGCTGGCGAGGAAGGAGAAACGGGTCCCACTGGACGCAATGTAACTGTTAATTGTTAAATTTAAAATAAAAGTAACGAACTTTTTTGGGTGTTAGTGTATGTAGCACGAAAATGCTAACTGGGGGCACAGTGGATAAAAGAAAGTGAGATTATAAAACGAAAGTAAACATTTGTTTTTGTCAAATCCCAGTGGTGAGAGAGGAGGACTTGTGCCCAGGCCCAGTGCCCTAACCACTAGGCCATGCTGCGTCCCTAAATTGCCTGCTCCAAAATGGACAAAACACAAATAGCATGAAAGGATCGATACCCCCCTTCCCCCCGTCCTCCACAAGGTTTTATGAGAACTTGCACCACAAACGTATGATTGCAATTTTTGGATCTCGACACCTCGAGGAGGTAGTAAAAATAATACTTATAAAAGGCTAAAATGTTGGAAAAACATTCCCCTTCCTTTAGGTATAAACATTAACATTAGGACAATCCAGGCTAAAAATAAGCCTTTCATAGCACGTGTTATACTAGCTACTAACATTAGCCATATATGTGGTTAGTATAGTACTGCATACAAAACCATGTTATACATCATATTGCAGGGGGACACCGGATTTATGGGAATCAAAGGGCCGCCTGGTGAACCTGGAGATGAAGTAAGAAAAAATTAAATGGATTATGTACAGGTGTATTCCTGTTTTCAAACTCTTAACCCTTTGCATACCAAGGGGATGGTATTTATTTCTTACAAAAATGAGAATATGAACAAAGATGGTTGTCATGCTGATTATTTACAACAAAACCCCACAGAGCCATACATGTTTAGAAAGTATATAAAATATACTTTCATATCGAATAGAGAAATTATAGGATATATCAAAATTATGACGCCACGATCCGCAAAATTATGCAAATTTTTAAAGAAGCTTTATTAACACTACACTACTGCAAGCTCTGAACGAGGGGAAAAAACAATTTTTGGCTTCTTACTATAACTACAAACCATTTCCAATTAATCTCTAAAGGGAAATAAAACAATAATACAGAAATCATACTTATGATTTCTTTTATTATCGTCCATTGTGTCATTTATCCAGTTTAAATGTCTTTTATGTTTTAGGGCATGAAGGGGGAGCCAGGACAAGATGGAGACACCGGCCCTAAAGGCCCAAAGGTAGAAGTGATGCTTATTAGTTGTCTGAAATTTGGCTTCCACAATTTCCTTGATTTACTCTGCAAACGAACTAACGCTTGTTATCGGGGACCTTGCTAAATATGATGTTACACGCGTTTGACTGAGTGCCTCGGAGCATAACGATGTTAGCACTATAACACCAGAAGTAACAAACATCAGTATTTATATTCTATGGTTAGAAACATTGTTACTATTATCCTTTTAAAATTAGGTTATGTCTATTAATATTATTGTAGTCTTATAGATCTTTTTTATTGACTTGTAAATAATTACGTAATTCAGCCTGGCGGCTGCGATGTAATTTCTAGTAAACTATCTATCTATCTATCTATCTATCTATCTATCTATCTATCTATCTATACACAGATATGCAATATGGCGAAAGCACGTGTTTCGAATGCAAGCGAAGATTTTTCAATTCTAGGAAGCGAAAGCCAAGCTAACACAGTTGTTTTTCCTCTTATGAGAGAAGAATACCGTGGGAAGACGAAGATTAAATGGCTTGGCGATTTTGAAGCGCTGAAATCGTTCGCGTTCGGCTATCTGAAGTTGGACGGAGAATGGTCTTTTACTTCCAACAATGGCGGATTTCATGTTTTAAAATCCGAGAGCGTAACACTTTCTTTTTATCCGAATACTAAAACACTTAATGTACAAGCAATGCTACAGTCTGAAGTTAAGGAAAGGATCATATCATTTATTCCTCAACCGACGACGGACGAGGTCAGCTTTGAGCAGGCGAGTGAAAACGGTGAAGATGGCGCCGAAGCTGAGTTGGAGAGCGAAGATAGAGCTGTCGACTCCGTAGAAGATGATAGTGACAACATTGCTATTCAAGCTAATGATTCAAACGTGTTGGTTGATGTGCCACCTAATAGTACCTATAAACAATGCTGTTTAAACTGCAAACGTAACACGGCTGCTATTGCTGATTTATCAAAAGAGTTTGCCATCTTAAAAGCGAAGGTTGCTGACAACAACATGGCTCCTTCGTATCAAGATCTGCTTGATAAAATTAAGGTTCTCGAAGAAGAGAGGGACAGCCTCCTGACGGCGCTAAGGTTGCTAAAGGAAGATTTTAATGATATTCATGATTCTTCTCGCGAACGTACTACTCAACAAGAAGAGCAGGTAGCAGCGAAGGAT
>OZ034977.1:34933251-35086251 GCA_964030785.1 Siderastrea siderea | reverse complement strand
GTACTTTATGATCGCAGGTATAATAAACGGCCCGCGTATTGCGGTCATGTGCGGACGTCTGAGACTGATAAATAAGTCAAATAAGTGTTTTGAATCGGTGTTTAGCCGACTGTTGCCGCAATGTGCACATGCGTGGTTTTAAAACGCAATTTATTTATCATAATTCGACTCAGTGATCGAGCAAAGGAAAGTGAAACTCTCTTTTAAAAAGAGTATCTCAGTCAATTCAAGTTAAAAAAAAACGCATTACCTAATAAAAGAAAATGAGTTACCCATGTAAAAAACTAATGAAACAAATTTGGAATGAAAATAAATTCTGACCGCACTAAACGGAAAGAAAACTACTACACTGCGTCAATGATTTGTGTGACTCTTGGATGGAGTCATATAAGTACTGAAAGGTGACAGCCTGTTAGATCTGTCAAAACGATTGCGTGATATTATTCATGGGAACGTCCTGTTACCGCAATGTGCACATGCGTGTTTTTAAAACGCGATTTGCAACAACTTTATGTTAGTACGTACGTATTTTGAACGAGCGCTAGCTCACTAGACGTTACGTGGGTAAATAAACGATTGATTCATTGAACGATTGATTGATTGTAGGTAATTCATTTTTGCTTTTTCGTCGCTTGTTAAAATGCTGAGCTCCCGAACAGCATAATGTTGTTTTTTTTTTCATAAATAGTTAGGGTCGTTCTTAATTAACTTGAGTCGGATTAATCAACGTAAGCGGAAAACCGGAGACCCTCACGAAGTGTACGAATAATCACCACATAATGGCATAATGCCAATTTTAACATTTATATTAGGTTCAATTTCCTCATTTTCCGATTGAAAAAGTAAATGAGTTTATTGCTCTAACCAAAAATCAAAGCTACTTTTCTTTCATCTTGGTTGGTGAAATATTTGGTGCTTTCGGAAATTAAGCTCGTTTCCAATAAATAATGAACATGAAACGTGCCATACAAAGTTTTTGAAACTATAATACGGGCCGATACAGTCGCATCAAAACGAGCGAAACGTGCCATAATCAGAAGTTAGGACGATATCCCCGTATGATTAAACAAACAGCACGCAATCTTACGTTCATACAGCCAAGTTGACCAGCAGTTTTATAATCAAACAACAAAAAATATCTCGGAAATCAAACCAGAATACTGAGCAAACAAAAATAAAATAAGAAAACCATTATTTCATTTATTTATTATTAACATTTTAGTAAACATGAAGTAAAAAGAGGCGAACGCAATATTGTACTCACACTATGTAAGCTCCATAGCTTGTGTCAGCAGATCGTGTCAACATTTTCAGGAATCAAGAGAAACGGAACAGTCGACTTTGATCAGCGGTGTGGTTGCCTGGACACTAGACCGCTGACCAAACAGGCCGAGGTTCCTGCAAACCACACCCTTCCTTACACCTCCCCTCTGAACAAACCTCCCCAAACCCAAGAAAACCGCTGTAAAGCCGACTTACTCTTGACTCAGGAACCCGTACCAAACTCAAAGAAATCAAACATCCTCTGAAAGATGCTAACAAAGATGCGGACGCATAGGTCCGTACTGCGTCCGCACAAAAACAAAAGAAGGTCGAAATATATAAACAAAAGAGTTTCAGTGAGATGGACAATACGACTTCAAATTATGCTTTTTTCACGGATTTTTCATAAGATTTCTAACACAGTGTTGTTTAAGGACGTATGGTGTCTCGTCAAATAGATTCCAAAAAGGTTTCAGTTGACACTGGCAAATAGTACATTTGTAGCACCCTTTTTTCAACAACAACGAAAAATGTAACCAGAATACTCGCTTTCCAAAGATACTTTCGTCTCTGCAATTATTTACACCCGAGTTAACATAAAATTGGGTTATAAAAATCTAATCAGTTGCTCATAGAAATAATCACGAAAGCGAAAGTTTATAACGTTAATTGAGACTTCGACCAGTGGAATCTTTCTTCTAACTAATTTTTAAGTCTCCCTCAGTCTTTACGCAATCTTATTGCATAAGCAAACTCACGAATTATAGTCAAAGTAACAAGGTTACATTGTGGTCTTAGCCCTCGGGGGTTCAAGCAAACTCATGTCCCCCAGTATGGTACAAGGAGCGGCATTGATGGACCCCCCTCCCCACCTCCTTCAGTTTCTGTTGTGCTGCGTGATTTTGAAAAGAGTTTACCGGTACCTTTAACAGATAACCTGTAAATTTCTCTACAATATGCGGTGAGCAAGAGACCGGCCATCTTGGATTTTGGACAAAATTAGTAATTATTCAAGAAACGCCGAAAATAGAAAAACAAATTCATGCCAGACATGTTGAATATGGTAAAACTAAAAAATGCTGCCTTTTTCAGCATTTTATATGTTTTCACCGGAAAAAAGGAGAAAAAGTAAGCATTTTTATTTAAAAAAAAGAAAATCACTTGTCCTCATGCTACTTATGACGTCAAATCTAGCCATAGCGAACGATTCCACGAAATTCCTCGAAATGTGTTTAACGGATAAAAGTGTCAGGTCTTTTGTGGCATATCTTGTGCGACATATAGCGTCAAAGTGTAAAAACAATAAATAAGTTAGCCCTTGCACAAACCATGTGATGGACAAAGTAATGCCGATTTCGTACCACACAAAAAAACATAAATAGAAGACATACACAGGTCTTGACAAAAAAAAACTATTGCGCGCTATATCGCTTTAGATAAAGATAGTAAACGAAAAAAAATTGCAAGATCACACATTATTTTCCTTGCAGTCATGATTATTTGAGGATTACAGACGAAAAAAACGTGAAAGTTGGTGAATACTGCGGCAAGCTCTCGGGGAAGGAAGTTGTTGTAGGCGCCGACTACGCAGTGCTGACTTTCCACTCAAATAACGAAGTAGAGGGAAAAGGATTTCGGATTATTTTCTCTGCTACAAATGCTAGTAAGTGCTATAGAATTGAGAGTTGTTCCGTTAAATTTTCATCGCAACAAGTTTTCTGGCGAATGAGGCGAATGCTTCATTAAAAAAAGATAACAGGAGGAAGACTGATAAAATGAAATCATAAAAAAGGAAGAGGGCTAATTAATAAGACGAATTCTTCAGTTGAGACAACTATCACAACTAAGTCTAGGTAAAGAACCATTTTGTCCCTGAAAGGAAACACAGAGAGTTATGAATGCTTAAAAAGGCAGTGGATAGACATCTTGACTTTAACCGCAGTCACCTGTCCGCAGTTCCCGCAGAATCTTCGGGTACTTTTGGTCACCAGTACGCTAAGCTAGTATTGCCTTTCGCAGTTAATCTGTAAAAGGTAAAGTATAATATTCAATCCACTGGATTATATGAGGCAGAAGGCTCATTAAGGCAGGTGGCTAACTCCGTTTTCTGTGGCATGAAGCGACAAGTAGCATCACTGCTCCCCCTACCCCCTATAATGGGATGGTAGTCTATATAGCAGGATTACTCACCATCTTTTCTGTTAGGATTCCCTGACAGTGGGCTGGTAGCCATTTACATACCTGGGTAGAGAGAGACAATGTGAAGTAATGCTTCTTGTCAAAGGAAACAGTACGATACAATGCAGAGACCATGCCTTGAACCAGCACCCTCCCATCTCACGATCGAAAATGCCACTGAAATTCATACACGATGACCACTACACTACCGCTAATACCCCGTGATGACGTGAGCCCAAAATTTTCGAACACTAAATCAGCACCTTTTAAAGCTACAAGTAGAATCGCGGCAAAATGTTAAAATAAGCAAACATCAGCTTACTTTTCAAAGTTTAACACGTCTAAAATTTGTCAGGTTATTAATTTGCAGATAGTAATAAGAAGCTTAACAATGCGAGTAACATCTTTATCGCCCATAAATGTAAAAACGACCATAAATGTAATGCTCACCATAAATATAATAATAATAATAATCAACCATAAATGTAATACCGACCGTAACTGTAATAACAATCAACCATATATGTAATAAAATACTAACCATCAATGTAAAATTTTTTAACCGTAAATGTATTAAAAGTTTACGAAAAGGCTTCTAACAGTAAATGGGACTCAGGATTTCAGGTATTGTACAATGTATTTTAAAAAGCAAGTTCTCTTCAACGCTGACTGTGCTCACGTGTAGCTTAATTAGATGGTTTTTGTCGGTATGCATGTAGACGACTTTTTAGGAGCTTTGAAATCCGTTTTTTTGTGTTTTTGTTTCCATCTTGTCCCTTCTTTCTGTCTACATGTTTGTGAGGCCATAGCTAAATAATCAGAACGCCCCCGTGTTTAAATCTTCACCCTTGGTAGCCCCTTCATATACAGTATAGCAAACACAACTGCATTCTCTTTATATTGTTTTTGTGACACGTTAATTTCACTTTTTTCGCCAGCATTTGTTTAAATTGTAACAAATTAAAACCGCTTATTTGACAACATAAAGTTCAACAGTAGCCAATTTGATTTGTCAAAGTTGAAACCTTAAACTTAAATAATAACACAACAATATATTTCATTAACGGCACAGCAGTTTACTTGGGTGGCATATAAAACAGTAAGGGAATAGCGAATCAACACTCTCTTTTTATTTACTCAAAATGAGTAACTCGATTTAATAATTAATAAATAATGTTACATAATTATTTATCGAAAGTCCTTGAAAGATAGTTTGTGAAAGTTTCATATACTTGAAATATCCTAATAGCCACTGGTATCCTGTTTATTGCATTTATGGTTAAAACGTATTACATTTATGGTGAGTCAGATTATTAGATTTATGGTTGAAAACTTACTACATTTATGGTTAGTCGTTTATTACATTTACTGTTGTTATTACATTTGTGGGTGATACAACTCCAAAAGGCACGCTGTTGTATTTTCCTATAGTTTACTCAAAACAAATAACTATATGTATCTGGGTTTTGATTAATTAGCGATGGACATGTGAAGACAAAATTAAAACCTGCAAGATTAGCGAATAGAAGCAAACTCAGCCTAAGAGTCTGAGATGGTAGTAAAGGGAACCATACTACATACCCGTTTTCCAGCTTTCCCACTTTTTCACATGTTTTCAATGCGGGAATTAGATTTGCTTTTTAATTTGGCTTGGGGGAGTGTTAATTTTTCATTAAGTCTTTTACAAAATCAGGTTGAAGAGAAAAAAAAAACAATTATCTTTATCCTTCATTAGCCTCGCCCAAAATAACTTTGGTAGATCCAGCTCCTATCGTACGTCCATATCCAGAAGACAAACTTTGGTGCTCAGCTACTGGACCTCTCCCCATATACGTGGCATTAATGATGAACTCTACTGTACTGGCAAATGCAACAAACACTGCGGGGATTACATTGTATGAAGAAGGAAATTACAGCTGCGTGGCCGCTAACAAGTATGGAACTGTCAAAAGAGTGATTCCTATCATTTTTATAGGTGAGGCATTGCACCTAAAGGGTTAGCAGTCATTATGATGCTTTTTATCCGGTGCTCATGCTCGATTTGAAAATAGAGTTCATATGATTCAGCGAAAGGTTAATTTAATCATATGTACACAACAATTTAACGACAGTCTTTTGGCGAAAACATGGGAAGACTTTATTGATAGGGACTTCTGGGTCAAACCTATAAACTGCCTGGGAGGGAGGGATGGGAAATACAAACGAGAACGACGACAATGTGATCGTGAAATATAATACACTAGCGATTGTACTTTTACCTGGCATTCATTAACCTTACTTAACTAAAGAAAATATCATTTTATTACATGTACACAACAATTTAACGACAGTGTTTGGCAAAACGTGGACTTCTGGGTGAAACCTTTAAACTACCTAAAAAAGCTGAGGACCCAAGGAGTAATGAAAATAATAATCGGATAGTAAGAAAAAAATTAAATGTCGTAAGGGTTCGCATAACAGTACTGACAGTTCCCTGATTTGGCTATTTTGGAGGAAAGCTGTAATATACTGGAGATAGGGGTACCTATATAAATGTGGTAAAAGTCTGATGACTAGCGGCCAAGTGTTTTGATTTCATAGTCGTTCAGTCCGGCAGAGGTTGCCGAGGTGGCCCGTCCTACGCGAAAACTGTGGCCACCATATGCTAAGGGATCCGAGTAGACGCAGTTGCTGGGATACAAATCTCAGAAGAACTGGATGGGATAAGGCTAATCCGTTATCTAGGGCAAACAAAGGGCTGGAGTCTGCAGGGTGTTGTTTTCCTTGTACAAGTCGAGAAGCTGGGACGTGATGTAGACTGGGCAGATAAGGTGGCTACTGTGGCCCTTGTAGAAGATGTGGCCACGATGAAATTGGTCAGTTTTGGACGTCTTTAGGCGTAGTGCGACGTACTGATGATCCTCAGAGGATGTCTTGAGTTGCAGATCGGCTACGGTGAGGTGGGATGCAGGAGAAAAGGCATTCGGCCGAGAAACCGTGAATTCACCACAGTGAAGGAAGAAGAAATGTGCGGTGACCATGGCCGCTCAGCATACCAGGTCGTCATGGAAAGTTAAATTAATGATGGGGCGCATGGAATTCAACATGTCAAACGTAATAAGTAGCTTTTGTGTGAGTGGTTCGCCGTGAACACGGGAGATAACCCGTAGAGTTTGTTTCAGCTGCAAGGTGTCTTTCGCGAAACCGTGAGCTATGTGGAGTGCACTAACTCCCGCGAGGTAGACTGGGATTTATTGAAGCTTAACGCGTGAGGCCAAGTGAGCTGCGAACAATTGGAGCGTATACTGCGAAGACAGCAAGGCCTGGAGCTGGTGCTGAGCGCAGAATTCCAAGAACTGGCGCTGTGAAGCGCTGTTTCTACGCTGAGTAGAAGGAGCCAGTGCGTGGTGGAAATAGTAGTTGACCTTCATCGGAAGGGAGTCAGGGAGATCTCTGGTACTAGAGTTGTGGGTCGGTGTTTGGTGTCAAAGACCTGACGCGACTGATCTATAAACGAGACAGGGCATCAGCACGATTATTCTGGGCACCTGGGATATGTACAGCAGAGATTTCTATGCTATAATGTGCGCAGAGGAAGACTGCATAACGAGCGAGGGTCATGATGTGGGGACACACGCTGCGGCCTTTCTGAAGGATATGTACGACGGCCTCGTTGTCGCAGTGGAAGAGGATACGTTTACCCCTGAGTCGTGGTGCCCACGTGGTTAGCACTGCGATGATCGCAGATAGTTCCTTGAAGGTGATTGAACGGCGAGCAGGAATGCCATAATCTTTGAACGTGCCGAAGAGCCACGCCCCTTGGAAGAAAGCTCCGAATGCCTGACTGCTGGCATCGGTGTAGAATTCCAACGGAGTGTTACTGCTCAAGTGGTCGTCGAAGAAGAAGCTCTTACCATTCCACGTCGGTGGAAAAGTTTGCCACCGTTATAATTCTTTTTTGAAACCCTTAGAGAGACGTAAGTGGTGATGGGGGTGACGTGTCCTGGATAAGAGAGTTATAGAAATGTCCGTCCTGTACGACAAACGTAGCAAACAAAGTTCAGTTTTCCTAGCAGCTATTGAAGTTCCCTTTTAGTGATTTTAGTACGAGAGGACCAGTAGTGTACTTAATCGAGAATTTCGGCCAAGCAAGTGGTGTCAATTCTGGCGACGCATTCGAAAGAATCTAGTTCGATGCCTAAAAGTGTAAGACAGGTGGTAAGATGGACGAGTTTATCTTGGTTATGGATGAAGTTCAGTAACTGACAGGAAGAAATCATGATATCCAAGTTGCGTTGACACTGGGTGGAGGGAGAGGCGGGGCCGCACGTAAAGAAGTCGTCAAGGTAGTGCCAAACTATGGAGGCTCCTCTGTCCGCCATGATGAAGGCAAGAGCGTCCCCGTAACGACCAAAGAGTGCCGGAGCACTGCGCCCGCGAAAGGGGAGGAACATGTTGAGAAAGTATCCCGTGCGTAAAGACCCATCCACGAACATGGGCCAGGTGAAACCAAGTAAAGGCCAGTCTTGAGAGCGAAAAAGAATGTGGCGATACGTGTCCGACAAATCTAGTTTAGCCATTTGTGCGGCTGGACCGGATTGTTTGATGAAGGAGATGGCGCGTTCAAGGGTAAAGTCATTAACCGATCGGCCCGAGGGCGGCGATGAATCGTGAATTAGACGATAACGCAGATGATTCGAGTGTTTCTTCGGAATTGCACCCAGTGGTGAAACCACAAAATGAGGAAAAGGAGGTTTAAGAAAAGGTCCGGCTTTTCTGTGCATGTTGAGTTCACGGGAGTGTTCATTAATCACGGAGTGACTGTTTGTAATCGCAGATTAGTGATTTGAGTGGCACTAAGAAAATTCTGGTCCATCGTAGCCAAGTGCTACACCGTTTTCAATATCATTAAGAAGTCCGTCCACGAAATTAAGTTCACGGTGATTCCGTAACGCTTCTCTCCAGGTGACTACGTGGAACGGGCACCAGGGTTTAGATAGGGACTGGACAATCTGCCAAGGAGTGATTTCCTTTACATCCCTCCTTTCCATCGTGGAACCATTGTTCTCGTTTCCAGGCCTCCTTCGTCGGCGTTTCCTTCGTTTTTTTCCAACGCGGATTGAGAACAAAATTAAAGGACACTCAGGGGCCAAATGGTCGTATCCTTTGCAGTGAGCGCATTGCCTGGCGTTGGAGCGGAGGGCTGTAGCATCGAGGATGGTGGTATAGAGGGTCTGATCTAGTTGATCAAGGCGGGCGATCTCTCCATTTACGAGTTTCGTGCGGAAACGTACGTCGTAGGAATAAACAGAGGACCAGCGGAATGTCCTACTGGCGGCATGGATTACTTCGCGATAGGCACAAAGTTCAGAATAGAGGTTAGGATGTGCTTACATCATAATCTTTTCAAATTGGAACCAAGCGGCGAGCCATGAGTCAAACGAAGAAATGTCGCGTTGGGGTCGAGCACGTTTTGTCAACAGTTGGCCTTGGGGAGTGATAATCACTTGTTGACCTTCGCTCGCATGCAAATCCCCCTTGAGGCGAAGAAGATAGGTAAAATGAACGAACTCACCTGGAGTGACGGCTTCGAGTAATTTTTTGCGTGAGCGATCGGGTGCAGCGGCGCCGTGGTTGTCGGTGACAAGAACCGATGGATCTTTTGACGCCGGACTTGTGGTCGAGTTGTCGTGTGGTTTAAGAGCGCTTGTCTGTAAAAATCAAACATAACGTGGCAAGGGTGGAAAATTCGATTTCTTTCATATTTTAATGTTAGATAGGTTAGGGTATAACTAAAATCACTGGATACTTTTTTGGCAAAATATCCTTTTATTTCAAAGAAAAATGCAAATAACGAACTTCCGTTAAAATCGCCATTTGAAGCAGTAAATAATGACATCAATTTGAGGGGTTCGCGTGCAAAAACAAATCCCTCTGTCGTCTTTAAAACACCCTAATCTACTTTTGCAATCTCTTAAGAGCTTCAAAAATGATTTTGGTAGAAACTGCGTTGTTCTTTGTGTTTGAAATAATTTAATTTTGAAAGTATACATTTCTCATCAGGAAAAGTACTTCGTGAATTAAATTATTTCTCACCATGTGCTAAACCTTCAAATCGATTCAGCTTCTGGCTGTTGAACTAAGAAAAGGTGTTCTCAGGATTGCTGCAAAAATTTCTTTGGGCAAATGATTGAGAGCGACGCGAGAGCTTTTCAAAGTTCGTTAAAATGCAGGTTTTTGACCCTTCCTGGCAACATTCCATTCGCGAGTCACGCACATATTTTAACGTGTTTTTCGACCCTTATGAGATCGAAAACGTCAAACAGAAAAACACTTCGAAACGCTCTAACCTCATTTGCTGTAGAGGACAGGTCCAGAGGCCATTTCCGAGTGATTCTCTTGCCGTTCGTCGTATTTTGGTTCTGCTGATGACGTCCAATGAACCGAATGAACACCGCCAACTGGGTCAACTTAATTAAAAACGGTCGAACAGCTCAACGACACCATCTTTTCTTGTAAAGCGTTCGACGTCTTTCTACACTACGGCATCTTACTCAACGGTTCAGTTGATTTAATACGAGTGTTGCTCAGTTTTCAGTGCACAAAAGCATTATCAGATTTGACTACTAAATTGGGACCAAACGTGGATGGCGCCGCGTGCGTATTTGGTTTGTCACGCAATGCGTATCAAAGGCATTTTAGGGGGTAGGGGAAGGGCAAAACCTTTGAGGTGAAGTAAAAAAACATACAGCGTTAATTGCAGGGATTATTCGTGGTTTTAATGGCGTTTTGTGTCTTTCTTACTTATTACCAGTGTTGTTACAACCATTAAAAATTGTATTTGCTACACTAGCCTAGTAGTCTGAAACGCAATTCCAACCGTTGTACAAGCTTACAGACATGGTTACAGGTGAGTAGTGCAACAGAAGTGGCGCTATTATTAACTAGACCCAACTTTAATACGGGGAAAACCTATAACTACAAGGGGCTGCCTTTTGTTAATTGACGAGCGGCTATTCTACCTATGATCATTGGTGTCAGTCTGCTGGTTCTCAGCTGGCACAAGACCGGTACAAGGCACAGTTATATCAGGAGTGAAAGACAGCTCGCTGTTAAAGGGTTGGATGGAGTTTTGGACAGGAAGGGTTCTCTCTTCATAACAAATGGGTGTAATCGAAGTTTTTAACTGTGCTCTCTTGTCAGCTGTTTGACTTAGTCTACATTAGTGTGTCCTGACTAATGAGTGGGGCTTCTAACAGCACGCCAGTGCTGTTTGAAGACTGTGAAATATGGCACGTAACCATGGTAACAAAAAATGAGGTTCTGTTCCTGAATTTCGGTTTACGAATCTTACTGAGACAGGTTCCCAGTGAGCGAGATCTCTCACAGCAGCCAGCATACTTACCATAATGGATATGAGGATATCATAACAGAAATACGTCAAGCATCTTGCCCTTAAACGTCTGTTACCTCTTTCACGTTCTACATACACCTTAATTAGGACGAAGAGAAGAGTGAGGCTTCCATCGATAACCTGGCTAATATTCGGATAGACCCCAAGCGAATATAAAACTCACCTGATCCAACTTTTACAAGCGAACCAGTCCCGCGTAAGATAATTTCAGATCCCTTTTTCCCCGGTCCTCTTTCACTTTTTGGCCACTCCCCTTTCCCTTACCGTGACCCGGCCCCTTGTGCTGCAGCTTCTGCTAGACACTATTCCAAGTTTTGCACGATAGCTGGGACATATCGTCATTGTATTCAAGCGTTCGTTGTAAAAACTGACTTGTAACTTGTGGTATCAGGCCCGCATCAAGGCTGAAATAAATGCTGCGAGCAAATTGACCTATTCAAAGCCTTGCCACCCCCCCCCCCCCCCACACTCATGCACATAGATACTAACTCTGTTCACAATGCCACAGTTTGTGTCGATTTCGTCAAAAACGACACCTTTTTGGGGACATCCTTCGTTGACAATTTGCCAAAAAGCTGCTTCCTGTTTGCTTTTTGGCCGACAAAGTTGTTGGCAACATCCAGCAGATTTATAGCATCAGTTTTAAAAAAGTACCCTTAAAGTTGCAAGGTTTGTTAAAATTGAAACACTTCGACAGCCACGCTACGAATTTCGGACCTGTTTTACCTAACTCTCGTAAACGTTTACGTAACTTTTATCACTCGATTGGTGAGATAAAAATAGTTTTGTTCCTTAGACTTGTTTTAAAACAACATGGTGAGCTTAAAGCTTGCAGCAAATACACAGCAGTCGCTTAGCTATTAAAGGCATTAAGGTCCTTCACAGTAAAGCTATACTGCCAGGGTCTAGGTGATATGGGTGAAGAAAGACATTGGTAAGGAACCTGGGCGACTGAAATGTGCGGTGGGCTAGTAGATTTTTGAAGCCCACTTGCCCGGTGGCTAGTGACTCAACAGATGTCAAACCCTGTTAAAGGTTGTAAATTATAAAAGGAACTTTTAGCATCAGCATTTAAGACTATTCGTTGCACATTAATTCGTTTTAATTATATATTTTTTGGCTCATTTATTGTAATGTTTTTTCAACTTCCAAACTTCTGGGGACTCGAGCCCCATCCCCCCCCCCCCCTGGGGCCTGGGTATTCTTTGTGCATGAAAGTAAGGGAACAATTGTTTTCAAGCTTTTGATTCGTCTGGTGTTGTAACCACAAACCCCGACAACAAGAAAATGGAACCAACAACAACCGTCTTCTGTGTAACGAAGCAATTCATGTATGTTAAATATGTATGATTTGTGAAAAAAAAAAGTCCGAGGTCCCCCCTCTAAGCCAAAACAAGAAGCACAAACTAGTTAGTCACATCGCAATTTCCCTGATAAAAACGACTTTAATGTTCTGGACTCGACGTTTTAAAGAAGTTTTTAACTTAAGCTAGTACACGTACCCTTTTTAGCTAATTTTCGTGTTCGAACATTGTTATTTGCATGCCTACAACTCACGCCGAGGGGTGACTACTTTTTCTGCATTCTGGCACGGGAGGTTGAGGTGCCTAAATATAGCACTAATTTTGTTTCGTATTTTTGGTCCATTACTAGTTCCTCCCATTTCTCGAACCCTGAGCCGTTTAAAAAGAATCAGAGCAGATTTTGTCCTTCCCCCACCCGCTAGTAAAATGTCCATTCCGATGATTTGCATTGCGTGACGCGGCTCTAGATAGAACTCTGGCCACGTTAGCGGCGACATGTGGTGATAAAAACCGTTTTGTGTATTACCAACTAAGCAACACTGACCAGCAACTGAACCGTTGAGTTAGATGTCACAGTGTAGAAAGATGTCGAACGTTTTGGATGAAAGGTTGTTGTTGAGCTGTTCGAACGTTTACAATACACTGACCCAGTTGGCGGCGTTCATTGGATGTCATCAACTGGACCAAAATACGTCAAAGGGCAAGAGAATCACTCGGAAATGGCCTCTGGACCTGTCGTTTACAGCAAATGAGGTAGGAGCATTTCGAACTGTTTTTCTGTTTGACGTTTTCGATCTCATATGGGTCGAAACACATTAAAATATGTACGTGACTCGCGAATGGAATGTTGCCAAGAAGGGTCAAACAACCTGCATTTTAACGAACTTTGAAAAGCTCTCGCGTCGCCCTCAATCATTTGCCCAAAGAAATTTTTGCAGCAATCCTGAGAACATCTTTTCTTAATTCAACAGCCAGAAGCTGAATCGATTTGAAGGTTTAGCACATGGTGAAGAATAATTTAATTCACGAAGTACTTTTCCTGATGAGAAATGGATACTTTCAAAATTAAATTATTTCAAACACAAAGAACAACGCAGTTTCTACCAAAATCAGTTTTGAAGCTCTTGAGAGAAATTGAGTGTTTAAAAAACGACAGAGGGATTTGTTTTTGCACGCGAACGCCTCAAATTGATGTCATAATTTACTGCTTCAAATGGCGATTTTACCGGAAGTTCGTTGTTTTCATTTTTCTTTGAAATAAAAGGATATTTTGCCAAAAAAAAGTATCTAGTGATTTTAGTTATACCCTAACCTATCTAACATTAAAATATGAAAGAAATCGAATTTTCCACCCTTGCCGCGGAATTTTGATTTTGTCTGATTTTTACAGACAGGCGCTCTTAACATCTATATTCTGCTGAGTAGCGAGCTGATCTTTGATCGCTTTGTTATCCAGGGCCAAATCGTGGACCAGTTCCGATAAACTCCGAACCGTGGAGAGGAGTGCAGAAATATCCTCGCTTTTGGATGTGGCGCTATAACTTTTTGGGGGGCTGATCCGCCATGGCTCTCTGAAATCTTCACTATCTGAACCACTTTCTTTTTCCCGATCGCCTGTACACTGAGGTTCGAAATAATGTTGCGAGTGGGCTGTGTGGCAGCCAGGACACTTGGTTTTCGTTTAGATTTGCCACCGGGTATCGTTAAAGACCCATTGGCACTTACCTTGATCCACTGCGCATTGTTTATTTTGATTCGACCGGACATGGGCCGCGATCTCTCGAGAGGAAAAATTACAGCCTCTCATCTCGAGGAAGAAATGAACACTGAGTTTGAAATGTCGGTCGTAAGTAATGTTTTAGTCTCAACAAGCAGCCTTGTCAGGTATCAAAAGTCCGTCAAATACTTTTGCGGACTTTGTTTTGGCCCACTCAACCCGCCTTCGTGTAGCAGTCGCCGAGGACATTTTCTTCCCTTCCAAAAATCCCATTTCAAAGAAAAATAATAACGCCGAATTCGCTGAAAAAAATTGTTCCCACTTTGACCGAAAGTTTGAGATCGATGCGAACGAAATTGAAACCTCCAGCGAGCCGTCAAGTTTGCTGTATAAAAAACATACTTCCGGTCGGCTCTTTTCGGTCCGCTGCATCTAATTTGCATCGGGCATAATTTCAAATGAGCACCGCCGCGGACGCTGTTTTTAGCCACTTTCGAAACTCACATCGAAAACATTTCGATGGCCAGAGACGCGGAAAACCTCCTTCAACTTTCGCCGAAAGTGTTATTTCAATGCAGAACAAAACGAAGATACCAGCGAGCCGAAAGGTTTTGTACTTCATCTATATTTTGCCGTGCAGACAATGCTTTGTTCTGGTCGATTGGCCCGTATCGATGTTGAAAAACTCACCTCACAGTAAACGAGTACACTGAAAAGAGATAACAAAACGATTCGAGAATAATTTGTAAAATACAGGGGAACTTATAGGCGATCTAATAGACTTATTTCATTTACATGAAAGACCGAATTTGTGAGCCAAACCCGAAGGTTGCAGTTTCTTGCCGGCCTACCCTCGAGCCTTTGGCGGCATCGCTCCACGGAAAAGTTCCAATCGCCACCAAAAATGGCTT
This sequence comes from Siderastrea siderea, assembly GCA_964030785.1. Classification (NCBI taxonomy): domain Eukaryota; kingdom Metazoa; phylum Cnidaria; class Anthozoa; order Scleractinia; family Rhizangiidae; genus Siderastrea; species Siderastrea siderea. Next base: position 35,071,485 of record OZ034977.1, on the reverse strand, counting down.
CTACCACATCACAACGCGAAATATCACGTAGAATATATGTTATATATTTCTTTGTACTTCACAGGTGAGCAAAATTGGCCGAACATTGCGCGATGGAACCAGATTACTTTGGATCTTTCAAACAGTCGCGATGGCTTAGTATTTTCGTGGTCCACGAAATTCAATTACGACCGCGTTGCATTATGGAAAGTACCAATGGGTCTTTAATATAAATACAAACGAGAACGACGAAACTAACCTCACACGATATGGCAATCGACGTGACAATGTGATCGTCAAATATAATACACTAGCGACCGTACAATTATTCATTAACCTAAATTAACTAAAGTTAATATCATTAATAATGCTTCGCTTGGCTGCTGAAATGTTTCATGAATAATAAGCTTATATTGTCGTAATCGGATACTGGAACTGCTTTATGCATACTGGGTAACGTAGGAGAGTAAGAAAAAATACAGAATATATTTTTTTCCCAACTAGCAGTCATTATAAAGCAGTAATGCCGTTTTAAAGTCGAATTTAGTTGTTGTTTTTTTGTCGCGATCCATGTCTCTTTTTTTTGGCAAACAAACAAACCCCCCAAAAAATAAGGCGCCAAAGCAATAATTTCTGTTGATCAAAATAGAAATTCTTACTCGTCATGAAGATTTGCACAATCGATACTTGCTTACGAAAACAGTTTTGTTTTTGCAGCAAAATGTTTGAATTCGCCGCCTTTCAAACCAAAATTGCCTAATGAAACAATATAAGCTCTTCCAGTGCATCAACATAGTTTTTTCAAACGACGGGGATGGACAAAATAATCATGATACAATAATGCGACAATCAACTTCTATTCAAAGCTAAAACTGGTACAGAGAGATGATAACGCAATACAGCGAGCGCATCCCGAAATAAAAAAAAATCTGAAGAACAAACTGTTTTAAAGAAACATACCGTATTTTCTCCATTAAAAGTAGACCTCGTAAACTCGGCGCTTATTTGGACCAAGCCTTTATTCGTGGCCTATGGGTGGGTGTTTTCACCATTTTTGACACCATTAATTTTTGTGGTTTTAACTACTGTAAGTAAACCAAATTTACAGCAAAATATAGGAAAAACGCTAAGAAAAACAAAAACAAAATGTCACCAATTTTGTCTCTAGTCGATAAAACTCAAAACAAGACGGACGAATTGGGTGCTAAGTAGAGTGTAGAGTAGATTACTCCAACTCCCTTTGGCTGGAATGAGCGAAATAAAAACTAACTTTCAATGAGAATAAGCTACGTAAAGGTTCAGTTTCAAATAAACGCCAGCACCTCGAATAAACACCGGGGGCGTTTATTTCAAATCTGACTGTGTATACCCGGCGTTTATTTGAACCCGGCCTTTATTCGAGGCCCGGCGTTAAATCGAGAAAATGTCGTTGGTGGCACAAGTGGAAAAATCGATTTCCCTCATATTTTGCTCGCAGATAGGCCCTAGTGAGAAACTAAACGTGCTGTCGTTAGTTTTTCCAAACACGGCTTCCTCTCGTGAAAATTCGAGAAAAACCGTTTTGCTCGAGTTGAGCTCAAAATCCACCAAAATTTGATCGGTTCGCATATAAAACTAGAACTAGATACGAAACTTCAATTAATATGTGTGGTTTTCCTAAGTCTTCTTGTACTAATTAGCAAAGAAATTTGTAAAATCTAAGTTTTTTTATGCCCGAAACTGATTTACAAAAACACGCTATAATTGAGAGTTTTTTGCAACCAAATTTTAGCTCTAAAATATGGCAAATTTTGACTATGGACGATAACTTAGAATTTCATAAAATGACTTTCTGTGGCTTATTTATATACTGCTTTATTAGAATATGAAAAGAAATCCTTGGGCAATTCGTTTTAAGTGACCCGCAGGGCCTCGAGTTCAACCCCTATTTTGTCGAAAATATGGCTATCGCATTGTAAACAATTGCGTGACACCGCAAGTCACCGAGACCTACGAGAGCCTATTAAAGGGACCCCAGAAAAATAATTTAGAGACAGAAATATGAAAATGTGTAGATAGACTTTCGTTAGAGAGGCATTTCTTATCTTTTGGCTTTTTTCCTCTTGCTTCTCCTTCTCAGTTTTCCGATACTTGTAAGTATATGTTTGTTTGGCGACGGCGAGTTTGATAAATTATAATCGGGATCGTCGTTGAGCTGTGCTAAAAAGGAACTGCATGCCTCTGTCAATCAAAAGCGAATTTTCGGAAATCAATAAAATTAACCAGTAGTAAACACGTTGGTTTTAAATTATTTGTTTGCTAGACGCAGAAACTATAAATAAGAGTTGCCTGACCTATAGTATTGTGAGCCGGTCACCGGAAGTGTCACTGGAGAATTTCCATCTGAAACACCTGCAGTTTACTTTCTTGATAGACAAGGAAAATTGCAGTTAAACACAATTGATCGGGGGTACAATAACCATGACCACAGTGCTTGATGAACTAGTTTCAATTTTAACTTATTTCAAAACGTTTTTTTTTTCTAAGGAATGTTTTGCTCAGTCTGAATAATGCTTCATGCCCGGGAGGTGACTTCCGTATGAAAGTGATGGAGATGCTCGTCGTCTCGTTTAGGGGTGTAAATTGTGGATTTTGGTCTCACGTAAGTTGTTCAGGACAGAAAGCCAATATTTTTACTCACACAGGTATCGCCTAGGGTAGCCTGTGAACGAAAACTAAAGATTTATGACAACCGAACAACAATGCTTCTAAAATTGAATAATAGAATACAGCAGTCGATGTAAACATCTTTAGCGCAATTTAAATCACTATAGCTCTTATTTTGGTTGTCTGTTTTAGCACGGTCTCCTTTAGGGTTCAAATAAAGCCTGAGCCACGCCCAGATTAGTATCCTTTAGGGTTTTAATTCCAATCTTCCGACGGGCATCCCCGTCCCTTTCATATGGGAGTTCCCCCCCCCCTCCCCTGGGGCTTCATGTCAATTTAAAGGTCGCTCACACCTGACCAAAAAAAAGTAAGGCGCTGGCCACTCCTCAGTTTCTTAGCAATAAAAGTCAAGAAGAAGTAATTCTGGCACATTTTCTTTTGCATTTCAAAAGCTTGAGTAACACAAAGTTGACACATTTGTTCAGCATGGGACTGGCGCCAGTAATGCTTGCACTAAATGGCAATTTGGTCTGCCGTGCGTTTATAATATGGGCGACCACAAGAGGGTTCATTATAGCACCCTAAGTAACAGGATAATTGAAGCAAAGCAGCCACAGTAATATTGTTTCTGTATTCTCCTGCGAGAGAAAGTCAAAGCAACAGGCGAGAAGGCATTAGGGATTCGTCGAGCGTTTCGTGTGCATGTACCATAACTTAAGAACTTGAACCACTCCTTACCACGAGCTACTGCTTCGGTATATTTTTCTACACATCGTAGCCGAGAAAGATAGCATTTTACTTCTTCGCTAGTATCCGCAAACCATCACCATTATTGCGCAACCCAAATCCATCTCTTCAGCTCCTTAGGCCTAGCTCACCTCATTGGTAGGCTCGAAATGGATCGCTTGCGCAGGCTCCTCTCTGGCCTATCAAATAATCAGTGAGCAAAGCAGTAGCGCGCACCTGAGTAGCTTGCATTGCATCTGGGAAGTAACTTGTATTAGCTAGAAAAAGGTTTATTTTCTAAATACGTGTAAAATACTTTTGCAAAGAAATGTGCTTTCGTTTGCTCATTGTTATCATTCGACAAATTGTAGTGAGTGTCATATGGCCTTATTAAAGTGGCGCTGGAATCTCGAACCCTCATTGGAAGCGGAAGTTGACGATAGCTTGATTTAACTCTTTAGTAAAATGAGGGAAGCAAGCGAAACTGACTTTTTTTAGAGTCTGTTGCTGGTTAAACAAAGAGTTTTGTTCCCAAAGGCGACTAGAGCTATTGTTTGGACTATTGCAAAAGAAGCACTCTCGGAGACTTCTACTTCTTTCTATCTCATAGTTTGATTTTGCAAACCTCCCAACTGTTGCTTCAAATAAGGAGGAAAAACGCTTTACAAAAAGAGGAGAGAAATCTTGGTTACATTTACTCCTGGTTAAGTGTAAATCATGGAAGAATGGCTTCAAAAGAAAACCGGCGTTATAGCTTCCATGGTGTTGTTCAAAAACAACACAACCTCTGGAAATAAGATTGCAACGACGGGGTGGTGGTTCTGGGAACCACACCCTTCAAATGTAGTCGTCACTTAGCATTGAAATTTTTGAAAGTGGTTTGCTAAAAAACGCAAGGTTCTCTCAAAAGTGCACTGTCGTTTTGCATATTCAGTCAATTCCTAAAGGAGGTGCCTGCGCAAAAGCCGGGATTGGTCAGCGGCGTGCACTCTCAGTTTACCCAGTCATAATAGTGATGGTTTGAGGATAAAAGTGTAGATGTACAGTGCTACCTAACTTGAGAGATATCTTGCAACGTCCAACACTAAATTTGAGCACACATAACCAATTGTCATTTCTTGCACGACCAACGCCACTGACATCTCTAGCGAAAACATGTGTTTCATTTGTTACATTGCCATAAGCATGGAGAATGCAAAAGAAAATATGCCAGAATTGCTCTTTCTTGACTAAAAATCGCTAAGAAACTACGGTTAAAGAAATGCTATGCCAGCAACTTTTTCTGGTTAGGCGTCAACGACCATGGAAATGGATAAGACGTTAATGATTTAACGCAGGAGCGCATCCAGCGGGGAAGGGCAGGGGGGATGCCACCCCCGTCTGTGTGGGTTGTTTAAGCTTGAAAAATCCAAGATCCGCAAACGGGAACTTCTAAAGTACACAGAGAGCCTAAAATGACGCTAGTGTAAATGATCATGTGGCAATATTTGGACTAAGTAAAAGCTTCTTTCAGGGTGTCTTCTTTTGTGGGTACATCCTACATGCGGAAGCAAGAGGTGAAGGCTCAACGCAGCAAAAGCATGTTGTGACTTTAAGGAGGCTCGAAAGGGTTTTTAGCCGGGCGCGCGCTTAGCCTACACACGACATAGCAGGAATGCACGCGTCAGCTGAGTGAATCCAAAGTTCTATTGATAAGTCGCGCGCGCAAAATACCGGAAGTCAAATGCCGCGTAAAATCGCGCAAACCGGAGATAAAGCTTGCACGAAACATTTGTTTTTACCTCGGAATTTTGCTCGGTGACCTATCCTGATTTTTTGCATACATGTAACACTAAGTGTGGCAATTCAAATAGAAGCTTTTAAAAGAAAGTTTTTTAAGTGGAATGTTTTGTAATTCATAAAATGGCTTTTTCGATATAACTTAACTTCTACTGAATAACTTTTTGAAATACCGTCAGAGAAGTTAAAGAATATAGGGTGCTTTGTAAAAATGCAATGAAAAGGATAGGTCACCTACTTAGTTTTTCGGATAATTGACGAAAACTGAAATTTAGGGCTTCTTTCTGGGGACTTTTAGGATTGTCATGGTAACGGCTATGACGTCACAAAGAGTTGTCGAGACATTCATAGCTTGCTCACGTGCTCAGAAATATTTCCTTGTAATTTTTTCTCGTTTCAAAAGGTTTATAACATTTAAAAAACGCTTTAGAGCCACCTTAAAATCAGTTAAAATTGACACTAGTTAATCAAGCTGACCAAAAATAATTTTCATTCTACCCCCGATATTGAGTTAAGGTGTAATTTTCCCTGCCTATCACAATGAGCTAGCCCAGTGTAAAACATTCCGTTAAGAACATACAGAGGGTCCATAGAAGAAAGTGAACTGCGGGCGTTTCAGACATTCTCCAGTGACATTTTTTTAGCGCCAGTCCCATTCTGAACAAATGTGTTAACGTTGTGTTACGCAAGCTTTCGAAATGCACAAGAGAATGTGCCACAATTACTTCTCCTTGACGTTTATTGCTAAGACACTGAGGACTGGCTAGCGCCTTTTTTTTTTTGGTCAGGTGTCAGCGACCAGGTAAATTGTAAGGTTTTTAAATGATTAAACGAGAACTTAATCGACGAAGAGCCCAATCTGACATCAGTTTAAATTCATTACACGGTATCCAGACTATAAAGTAAAACAGTCCTTAGGAGGCTGAACGCATAAAAAACGTTTTGAAATCAGTTAAAATTGAGATTAGTTCATTAAGCACTATAGTCATGTTTATGCTACCCCCGATCAATTGTGTTTAGCTGCAATTTTCCTGTCTATCAAGAAAGTAAACTGCGGGTGTTTTCAGACATTCTCCAGTGACACGTCCGGTGACCGGCTCACAATACTATAGGTCACGCAACTCTTATTTATAGTTTCTGCGTCTAGCAAACAAATAATTTAAAAGAAACATATTTACTACTGGTTAACTGTATTGATTTCCGAAAGTTCGCTTTTGATTGACAGAGGCATGCATGCCTTTTTAGCACAGGTCAACGACGATCCTGATTATAATTTCTCAAACTCGCCTACTTACAAGTATCGGAAAACTGAGAAGGAGAAGCAAGAGGAAAAAAGCCAAAAGATAAGAAATGCCTCTCTAGCGATATTCTACCTACACATTTTCACATTTCTTTCTCTAACTTATTTTTCTGGGGTCCCTTTAGACGCTCGTAAGTCTCGGTGACTTGCGGTGTCACGCAATTGTTTACAATGCGAGAGCCATATTTTCGACAAAATAGGGGTTGAACTTGAGGCCCTGTGGGTCACTTAAAACGATTTTCCCAAGGATTTCTTTTCATATTCTAATATAGCAGTATATAAATAAGCCACACAAAGTCATTTTACGAGATTCTAAGTTATCGCCCTTAGTCAAAATTTGCCATATTTTAGAGCTAAAATTTGGTTGCAAAAAACTCTCAATTATAGTGTGTTTTTGTAAATCTGTTTAGGGCATAAAAGTAACTTAGATTTTATAAATTTGTTTGTTAATCAGGACAAGAAGACTTAGAAAAACCACACATGTTATTTGAAGTTTCGTATCTAGTTCTAGTTTGATGTGCGAACCGATCAAATTTTAGGAAAATCAGTTGCGTCTCACCGGAAGTGGATTTCGAGCTCAACTCGGGCAAAACGGATTTTCTCGAATTTCCACGAAAGGAAGCCGTATTTGGAAAAACTAACTACAGCCCGTTTAGTTTCTCACCAGGGCCTATCTATGAGCGAAATATGAACGAAATCGATTTCTCCACTTGTGCCACTGCTAGGTCGATATTTGTGGGAAGTCGCTCTTGAAGCTTTAGTACTCGCATTTTCGGCAATCTGTCAAGTTAAGGTGCTTGTATGGATGCATCACATTGTAATGAAGGCTTTTCCAAGTATATTACTGAGCAAAAACTAAAATTTAGCCGGCAGTTTTGTGAAAAAAAAAGGTTTGAAGTTTGACCTTGGCCGCGTTGCTATGACAGTTTTTGAACCAATCACAAGCTAGCATTTGAGGCGATATTATGGCAAAATAATGTCGACTCAAACGCAATCAAAAGAGACCTCTGGATCACGTTAAACCAACAAATGGTAGCGCCCTGGTGGCGTTTCCTCCCGACCCAAGATACGTGAAAATTAAATACTCCCCTGTAGGCGTGAAAACATCGTTCATGCATACATTTAAATTGATAGTGTATTTACAATTTCCAAATTTCAATCGCTACTGAGATATATATAACACTACTTGATTTGATAGGATGTGGTTCAGTGAAAAACAACACATTGACAAGTCCTGGATATCCAAGGAACTACCCAAAAAATATGCACTGTGTTTACAAAGTTCCTATTCCAGAGGGAACGGCGCTGAAAATCAAGTTCCATTATTTAATCCTGCACAGAATTAAATGGGTATCTAAATTCTGGTAAGTAGAAGAGTCACTTTTCATTTGTATCAGTATTCTCAGATTGTGTTTCTCATTTTTTAAGAAGTCAACATAACTTCGTATTAGGTATTCTTGTTTCAATAACGACTCTGCAATTGGTTGAAAATTTCGCGCAGCTCTTTGTCAAATGCTTCGTGTAAAAGGAAAAACTCAAAACTCAAAACTGCTAACTTTCTATATGGTAAAGGTGCTCGTGAGGGTTAAGGCCTTTTTTTAAAATTGTTTAAACAGTTTATTTTTGTCGAGGTGTTTGAACAGTTTGTTTTTGTCGAGGTGTTGTACTCAAGAAGCTGGACTTACTCTCGGCTGTGCCTCGAGCAACTCTTACGCTTCTCTCGTGCCCTCCAAGCTTCCAGCGAGCATCATAACTCGATATACGCACGCTAAAGCATGAACCAGTTGTTAAATGTACACTACACACTATGCCGCGAGACACACGATAACACCCGTTACACAACTTTCCAGCATAGTAAATTAATTCAAAGTTAATAAGATTGATTTACTTAGCATTAAAGAAGGACTTTTATTAAAAAGAAACGTTATTATGCCCTTATCGCGGATTACATTTACTAAGCAAAACGCCTAAAGCCTGGTTTTCGCTAGAGACCCAAACTCAAGCACAAACAGCAAGCATAAGGATAGCACAAGTGTCCTTCTACTGAAAACGAGAGTAGCACAATCATAAGCATAACGTAAGGGCCCTTCTAGCGAAACGAGAGTGACGCAAGCATACAAGCATAAGCAAGAACACAGTAGGAACAAAAACACCCTCAGGAAGCATTACACAAGAGCGGTTATTCCTACAACCTTAAGTTCAAACCTTCACCGCAAACACCACCAAACCAAAAGAGTAGGCGTAGAAATATATGGTTTATCCCACCATTCAGCAGAAACGTCAAAACCAATATAGGAAGAGCTTTCATCAGTCTAATCGGCACACGTTTCCCAACTGGCCACAAATTGAGAAAAATATTCAATAGAAACACTATCAAATTAAGCTACAGCTGTATGCCAAACGTGAATCAAATAATAGAGAGACACAACAAAAACATCTTAAAGAAAGCAGCACAACCTCAACAAGACACAACCATAAAAACGTGCAACTGCAGAAGAGCAGACGAGTGCCCGTTAAAAGGTGAATGCTTGCTAAAAGAAGTTGTGTACCGAGCCAAGGTCACAACCAAGGAAAAGACCGAGACATATATAGGCCTGACTACCACAGAATTCAAAACATGATGGAGGAACCACCAGATGTCATTCAAGCATGAGAACAAGAAGAATGACACTGAGCTCAGCAGTCACCTGTGGCAGTTAAAAGAAAAGAAGAAAGATTTACAGTCAGGTGGAAAATCCTTGCAAAAGCAAGAGCATACACCAGTCTCACCAAGCGGTGCAATTTATGCATTACAGAGAAATTTTTTTTTTATAATATCTTAACCACACATGGAGAGCTCATATCGACCTGCGGACACCGGCAAAAATACATTCTTAAGTACACTAATTAGTCATATATCGGCCGGACCGTTTACGCGTGCGCAAGTATAATTTTTAAATTTCAACGGTTCCTTAAGCGCGCGCTTAAATTTTTGCAAAATTTTAAATTTGTAGCTTTTTTAAAAATAAACGGTCTCTTGTCACGCGAACGTATTGCTGATGTAAACCTTAACGATACTTCAGTGTATATAGAGATTAACTGATGCGTGGACCAACTCCGCGTTGGTCTACGAAACAGATCTGTATTAAAATCCAGGTGCCCTCATTCAGTTGTCCATCAACTGATATATCCGCTCCTTTACTGTAGAGCACTCTCTTGGCTTTATCCTTGCGCTTGTGTTTGTCCTTATGCTTGTGCTTCGTTCGAGTGCGTTTTCACGTTGATATGTAAGTGCTGTTATGCTTGCGTTTATGTTTGCGCTCGTGCTTGTATTGCTAGTGAAAACCAGGCGTGATTGAATCGTTGCCGATTGAAAGCGTATACCATAAACGATACGACACAATTAAATAACCTTTAAAGTAAAATCAAGGTTACTGGAGGGGACGGGGGGGGTACTGTAGATTTCAAGTGACGGGGAGGTGCGAATAGGGACATAAATTAAAACTTTAAAAAATGCCTTGGGCTTGAAGTAAAACCCAAAAAGATCCCCTGGACCAAAATGAAACCCCCAAAAATCCCATATTGAATTTTGAAGCCTTAAAAGTACCCAGAAGGGATTAAATGACAATGACGAAGAACTACAGTTGTCATGAATATGATCATTGCGTTACTTTTGCATTTTAATTCAATAGTTTTGTTTGAGTTAATTCAATACCAGTTCGTAGTAATGCTATGCGTTTTTATACGTAAGTTTACTTTGAGTTTTCCCTTCATCGTTTATTTTGTTTTAGAGTTCAGTTCGTTTTTTGGTCATTTCGTTGTGCAACATGAATCATTAGTTTTAGCTCTCACCATAGTTAATAAAAGAATCTGGTTATGAAGCTCGGTAAAGTCCTTTGTTTTATGTTTTTGTTATCGCTTTTAGCCTTGACCGTGCACAAACAACAATAGGTTTTGAATTTTACATGAGCAACTAACCAATAAAAATGTCACAGCTAAGTTATTCAGCTATAGTGTGCGAACGTAAAACAAAAGATTGTACACGGTCGTAGTACTTTCAACATAAATTGCAGCACCTTTGTTATGGCCTTTGAAACTTGCAAGGTTTCATAACCAGTCCCTCGAGTAACTATGCTCTCACCGCATGTTCAAGTATCATACAGAAGAATAAATCGATCGAGAACAATTTACTTGAACTATAGTTGATCACTCCGAACTCCCACTGATACCTTCCCGAAGAACTCGATTCGGGAACACGACAGTGAGAAGTTGTAACAACACACTGGAGTCAGTAAAGGAAGAAAAACCGGAGCTTTGGAGTTGGAGCAGGTGTCATGCAATACCGCAGGGCACACCGACCCCAAGAACTTAATTTGGGAACATTCGGATTATTTTCACCATGGCGAAAGACTTTAAGCTGTTAAAATCCTCATCATCTCATGGAAACGAACTGCATAAGATTATGGAGCCACTTTTGAGCGAACGGATGGAATCTGTGTTGCAAATATCAGAGAAACGCTCTCACTTGCGTGAGGAGGAGATATCATCTAGTGTCGTGCGAATAAAAGCCATGGCGGAAGCTGATGCGGCGAGGTAACAAGCGGAAGTCGAAAGACTTTTAGTCGAAAAGGAACGCGAGAGAAGGGAGATTGAGGCAGAAGAAGAGCGTAAACGTCAGAGTCAGAGAGCAAAAGTCGAATGCCACATGGCCGTTTTCATTGCAAACAAAAGAGTGGCGATCGCCGATGAAAAACTGAAAGCCATTGAACAGGCTATCAAAGAAGACGAGATGTTGGTTACTTTACCTGGCAACGAACAAGTGGACACCAGACAACAAAAGCCTGGATTAATGCACAAGAGACGTTGCAAACTTGGGATTGCGCCACCATGACCTCGGACACTCGTCAAAACCTTAGCGATGCGAGAAATGGAGAGAAGAACGATATTCACAGCGCAGTTGGAGATCCCGATACACGTTTACCCTTGAGTCAAGAGGTAGATTGATTGTCACAAACACTACAAGGAACATGAAAGTAAAAACTGTTTCGCGGAAGACGCGCCAATTTACATTCCTCAGACAGAAAATCGGCTCACTACGAACCCCAGGGAGGAGCTTGTAACTGTCATCAGAAGCTAGCAACAAGTTTAGCACGACAAAGTCTTCCAAAGAAGACGTAACGCTTTTTCACCTCTGGAAAATGCTTTCTGAGCCATGATCAAGGATGCAATTCTGTCCCCGGCGCACTAAAGGAGAAGCGCAGCTAATGGTAAACAACCACCGTCAGAGACAATACATGGACCCAACTGTTTCTTTACGAGAAGCATGGACAGAGCTGGAGAGACGTTTCGGTACCCCCTGCTGCTACCACGAGCGTCCTGTAGAGCGGTTCCGGAAAGCGGTCAAATGTGGAGAAGGAGACTAGGACAAGTTGCAAGCTTTCGCGGACGTCTGTGCAGACGTGGACAGTCAACTCGACTTCCTCCCCGGACTCGGGTGCCTGTGATAAAGACCTATCTTCTAGAACTTACCAAACTCCCTTCGCTCAAAATGGAAAAAGCGTGTGGTGCGGTACGCAGAGAGTCATTACGATGCATATCCCGGGTTCAAAGACTTTTGCTGCTATGGTTCGACAACGCGCTGAGCTAAAAAACCAACCCAATGTTTTAGCAGGAGCGTCACTAAGCAACGAGAAGCATAAAAGAAGTGGTCACAGACCTCGTCATCAGAACACGCCTTGAGCCAATTTGGAGCCAGACAGAAGAGTACTCAAATCGAGCGCTACTAATGTCGAAAGCAGAAACGCCCTTAAGGATACTGGAATAGATAATTACTATCATTTTCGTCAGCGAACGTTCACCACAGAAACGATTGCAAAGCCTTTGAAAGTGAAATCCGAAGCCAAAACCGAGCACATCTTGAGAGCTGCACTGTGCCTCCGTTGTCTCACAGCCTGACGTTGATCGAGTGAATGCCTTTCAGTAGTCAAATGTGCCAAGTGCGGAAGTACTCGTCATCCCGCTATACTTCACAAAGAGAAACCGGAGGATGCAAGAAAGGAGCATGGCGAGGAGATCCAGTCAGCCTGCACATCAGTCTGTCACAATCCCAGAGTGATGGAGTTTCATGCAGCAAAAACTTTCTTGTCGACATTTCCTGCGAAGATCGTCCCAAAGAGTCCCACCGAGTGAACGCCATTTTAAATGACCAGGGTAACGCTTTGATGATCATTCCGAATAAAGTGGCAAGTTGGGTTATAACGGACCGACATTAAGGTATTTCCTGTCAACGGGCAGTGGTGGGCTAGAAGAAAAGTCTGGACAACGAATTTCCGGTGTCTGAGTGTGGTCCATGACTGGAAGAACGTCAAGACTACCTCAACTTATCGAATGCGCGAGCATTCCCAAAGACAAACGAGAAATCGTGACACCAGATATGGCTAGAAAGTTTTCACATCTTCAAGAGATTGCTGACGAGATATCGCCTTACGATCCACAGGCAAAAGTTGATTTCCTAATTGGCAGAGACACGCCAGAGTTGTTAAAGATCGGAGCCAGCAAGAACGGTCCTAAAGGAGCTCCCTGGACACAGAAACTTGATTTAAGAAGGACATTATCCGGACAAATGTGTTTAGACCGAGTGGGTGGTCCCATCCACATCAACGCACGTCGCACATCAATCGAACCAGCAGACGAACCCTCTGTACTTGGGACAAACAATCTGCACATCGTACTTCCCTGGACTACCGAGTTGTTCCCCGCCCAAACCATTTCAAGCGGAAAGGAGAAATCGGAGTAGATCTTTACCGGACGACAGCAGACGACAATATGGTGGCAATGTCGCATGGATACCGACGATTTCTGGAGATCATGGAGACTGGGATCCACAAAAAAGAGTGCAGAAAGTGGGAAATGCCACTTCCGATCCTCAAATATCACAATGCCTTATAACAGGTACTTAGCTGTCAACCGTGTCAATGGCCTGCTGCGCACCTTTAAGAAGAAACCCAAAATGGGAAAAAAATACTTTCAGTTCATGAACAAAGTATTCAAACGTGGTCACGCAATTCCTGTTCCACGAGAAGAGTTATTGGAGATATCAGACCAGGAGAGGTCAGCAATAAACAGAAACGATGGCCGCGTGTGGTACTTGCCCTACTTCGGAGTATACCACCCTAGGAAGCTGGATCAAATGCGTGTCGTATTCGACTCGTCAGTGGAGTTTCAAGGCATACCCCTCAGCAAAGAGCTTTTTCCCGGAACAAACATTGGAGTGTTGATCCGATTCCGCTAAGAGAATGTTGGCATAATGTGGGACATAGAACAAATGTACGACACGTTTCATGTACATCCAAAGCACCAGAACTTTCTCCGATTTCTCTGGTTTAAAGACAATGAACCATCAAAGGAGATTGTTGAGTACAAGATGACTGTACACCCGTTTGACAACGTCCCCAGCCCTGCCATTGCCACCTTCGGCTTAAGGAAGACAGCGGACGAGGGCGAGAAGAAATACGGAAAAGCAGCAAGAGAATTCGTTCACGGAACTTTTTCCGTTGATCACGCCCTGTCTTCGTGCCCCACGGAGAACGAAACCGTTGACCTACTGAGACTAAAGAGGCGCCCAAGCTATCTTTGCTACCTCAAATATCAACTACACAAAGCTGTTCCGCAATCTCTCACCGTCATGGAAATATAACCAGTAGAAGATCGTCAGAAGAGCATCAACGACTTAGACCTGCCCTGCGATGTACTCCAAACTCAACGCTCGCTTGGTGCCTTTTGGGACATACAGGAGGATCGCTTCACCTTCCGGGTCTCATGGCAGGAGAAAACCTGTACACGGCAAAGAGTTCTTTTCATAGTGAACTCAGTGTACGATCCACTAGGGCTAGCAGCCCCTGTCGTCCTGGAAGGCAACCTGATTCTGCAGGAGCTCATCGTCATGGGAAAGGAGGCAAACGGCAGTAACCATCTCGAGTGGGATGATCCATTGCCGGAGAACATTAGCCGTCGCTGCAGTCGTTGAAGAGATGCACTTCCCTAGCTCTAAAAAGTGTCCGTTCCTCGGTGCTATCATCCAGAAGGATTCGCTCCCTTGAACGAAGGGAGGTACAAACCTTTTCAGATGCAAAGAAGCCGTTGGAACCACGGTGTACTCACGCGAGATCAACACTAGTGAAGCCGTACGCGTTTCTATTCTGTTTGGCCGATCCAAGGTTGCACCAAGCCGAACAAGCATCTCCAGACTAGAGCTCTGCAGCGCAATGCTGTCAATGCAGGCCGTTAGGATGATACGCAAGAAGCTTGATATCTATTATTCCGACTCCAAGGTGGTGTTCGCTTACATTTTACATTTAGAACGATAGCAGGAGATTTTACGTGCACGTAGCAAAGCAAGTTCAAACGATTTGCAATGCCACAAAGCCTAGTCAGTGGAGATACATCGACATCGCAAACAATCCTGCGGGCGTCACAACTCGCTGCATGTCCCCAAACAATTTGATGGAGTCGCGTTGGCTGACGGGACCGGAGTTCCTATGGAGCCCCTTATCTCATCTCAAACCTTTCCTTGAAGAGATAGCCCTCGAAAAGACCCCAAAAAAGAAAACGGTATCGAAAGAATCAAGTGTTCCTCAACTGGATCCTTCTCGTAGATCCAAATGGGGTACTTCGCGTGGGAGGTCGCCTCAGAAGTTCCACGTTAGGATGTCGGGAGAGATAAAACACCCGGTGCCCCTCTCAAAAGGGCACCACGTATGGATGTTAAACATTCATCATTTCCACGAAAGTACTCCTACCACCAAGGTCGTCAGATCACCGACGGAGCCACAAGTCAGGTCGGCTACTGGATTGTCCGAGGTCATCAAATGATAGCGAAGCTCATAGAATCTTGGGTGACATGCAAGAAGTTAAGAGGAACCACCTCAACGCAGCACAAGGCAATCTTACCGCCTGAGAAGACGGAATCTTATCCGCCCTTCACGAATGTCGGCTTCGTGTGTTCAGTCTCTGAGAAGTCTCCACCAGAAACCTCAGTAGAGATCCAGCCAACGCCAAACGTTGGAGACTAATCTTCCCATGTTTGAGAAGCCGCGCCATCCACATAGAAGTGTTGGAGACTATGGAGACCACGTTATTCATCTGCGCCTTGCGCCGGTTCTTCGCCATTCGCGGCCCGGTAAGCAAACTTCAAGGCACCAACTTTGTAGGAGGCAAATCCCACCTAGATAAGGCGCTTTCGGAGATGGATTAAACACTGATTCAAAGGTATACAGGAGAGCAAGATTGTGAGCGGATCTTCAATCCCCAAAACGCATCGCACTTTGGCGGCGTGTGGGAACGCCAAATTGTCATGGCCCGTAGCGTATTGTATGCTATGCTACTGGGGATCGGCCACCCCCAGCTCAACCATGAACTGTTAGTGACTCTTATGGCAGAGGCAACGGGAATTGTCAACAGCCGCCCTATTGCTACCATACCTTCCGACACCAACGAGCCACAACCCCTAACCCCTGCTATGCTACTCACAATGAAGACGCATCCCCTCACGCCCTCACCCGGTAACTTTGTTCCCAGACCTCTACGCTCGTAACTTGTGGAGAAGAGCTCAGTATCTGGCCGACCAGTTTTGGGTCAGTTGGAGAAGAGAGTATCTGGAGAACTTGCAGAGGAGAACTAAGTGGGAGAATCGTGAGCGCAATCTCTCCATTGGGGAAATAGTACTATTTAAAGATGAAAGCGCGCACCAAAACTACTGAAGCTACCAGAAGTTCAGATGGCAAAGTAAGGAGAGCCAAGGTGACATCGACGAAATGACGAGGCGTGTCACACATATGACCGCCCAATCTGCAGTTTTGTTCTGCTGCTAAAACACGAGGAAGAAGTTTGAAAGCCATAGGAGAATCCAGAATTTTGTACAAGGACTTGGCTTACGTTTTACTCGAACTCAAGTTGGAACTCTGTTTTGCAAAACACAAAATTTATAAATTAAGAACAAGGATTTCGAATCCTCGGGGGAGGAATGCCACGAATATGATCATTGCGTTACTTTTGTATTTTTAGCTAATAATTTTGTTTAACTTAATTTAATACCAGTTCGGAGTAATGCGATCCGTTTTAACAAGAGAGTAGATTCTTAGGAGGTAAGCGTGGAGTGTGGAGACCGGAGTCACATAAATTATGTTTTTTTTTTTCTTTTACGCAATCGGAGTAGTAAGCCCAATAAACTCTCCCAAATCTAGTAGTCGTTGTTAGAAACTATCTGAAAAAAAAACTTGCCAAAAGTTTCTTCCCCCCCCCCCTCTCCCTCCTAAAAAAAATCCCGAAATCGTGAATTTCAAACCCCCAAAAATCCTTCGCACCTCCCCTTCACTTGAAAGCCGGAGTACCACCCCCTCCCCTCGGGCTAGAGGGACACCAATAACAGCCTCGCGACTAACAAACTAATGTGGCCTTCTAAATCAGGATTTTCTATGTTATTTATAAACAGAAATGAAAACCGAAGTACCCGGAGAAAAACTCTCGGAACGAGGTTAAAAACCAACAAAAGCTCAACTCACATACGGCGCCTTAATTATCTGGGATTCGATCTCGGTTCACATCCGGTGGGAAGGGAGAACTTTCACCACTGCGCCGTGATAAAGATACGCTGTTTTTATCATATGCAATCTATTAAAGAGCCCAAGTATGTTTTCCGTTTGACCGAAAACCCATTGATTCCTACTGTTCATGGTGTTAATGATTAAGTGTAAATCATTTCCCTTGAAGGAACGATTATTTGAAGATTACAGACGAAAATAACGTGCTAGTTGGAGAATACTCTGGTTGGATGTTTGGGGAGGAAGTGCTCGTTGGTGCGAAATACGCGGCGATAACTTTTCACTCAGACGAAGGATTTGAATTAAGAGGGTTTTTGTTAACTTTCTCTACTATTCCTTCTAGTAAGTGCCAACAAGTGAACTGACGTGGTTCAATTCTTTCACACAAAACGAAATGTTATACCAAAAATACTATTGGAGAGTAGCACTCTGTAAACGAGAAGCAAAGCTAGAAATAAGAACTTTTAATCCCACTGTTTTGTGTATGCAATGATAAGCTGCCTGAGGAATGAAGGAAAACAACCACAGGGTCAGCACATGTACCGTTGCCATGGTTACTGCAATTGATTAAGCCAGGATTAAGCCCATGTTTTGAGCAGGAAATTTCACTCTCAAGAAGTAAATATAAATGTATCTGGTTTTCGACTGTTGTCATATAATTGATATGGAATTCAACGACAGCGTATAGCCGTTCATCTTGTTTAAAGAATTTGCGCACTGTAAAAGTATTTTGACTTTTATAAATGAGATGTTTGGGATTGTGAATAATCCTTGCCTATAAGTATACCTGGCATATTGAGAGTGATCAATTGCAATCGCCTCTATCTAGTAAGTGTTGATACAGAATGATCAACTAAGGATGTTTTGCGGAGCTAATATGGAGACTTGACAGTTTTTATTCCATTCTTCATTGGTTTGCTTACTGAGGGAAATAAAAACAGGTCATATGTGTGCGGGACCTACTTCCTGAGGAATACTCACTCACCTAAAAGAATTATTAATCCACCAACCTTAAAACCTCTCGTATATGACTAATGTGCAAAACTACATTTCCACAAAAATGGGATAAATTGGCTAGTTAAAAATCTGTAATTTCAAAAGAGAAATTTTCTTCTGTTAAACGAGCACTGCAAGCACTTAAAGTGGTGATTTATGCTAAAAATTAACACCTATGACTTTTTGCCGAGCACCTCTTTGTTCCTATTATATGTGTCCCTTTTAGTACATTCATTTCATTGAGCAAAAAACTGTCTTTAAAATTAGCCACCGCGCTAATGTCAGCTTGTGGTTTAAGAAAAAATAATAATTTTACGCTTTAACTGGTATTTTATTACAAAAACGCGAGACCTTTGACTAATAATGAAGGAGAAGAAACTTTTATTTCAGAATAAAATCACAAATTTTTATCTTGGATTTAGAGGTTCACTGGGTAAAGCAGGCGGGAAGACCGAGTCAGTTCCGTGCTTCAATGCCAAGGTTACATATGGCTGATGGAATCCGTGTATTAGATGTAGAGGGAATGGAAAATGTCCTTGTGTTTTAGTAATTCTACTGACAGTGCATTTGCTAAAATTCTAGTGCATTTCAGCCGGATGAAACAGAAGGAAAATCAACGGAGGAAAGTTCTCGCTATCACAAAATAATGCGTGCGCCTCTGGTCATGAATTTGTGCTGTTTTGCTCGTGTTGCCCTTTATCGGGCTCATTATTTCTCACACGTATTAATGATCTTACTGTTTGCTTTTGTCTTATTTTAAGGCTTATAGAGTGGAAATGGTTACTTTGATTTTACGTGATCATCGAAATCGATCGATCGATCGAGCGATCGATCGGGCGCTCTAATAGATCCATACGCGTTGTCTACCAAGTCAGATCTTGAGTAGTTTTCTCCAGTGACATCTAGCGATGTAGATTTCCTAGTTCTTAGTATTTTTGTGTCTTAATTTAATATAGAATGGAAGTATCTACTCTGGTTTTACGTCCATCGCGATCGATCGACCGGGTGCTGTAAGAGATCCATATGCACTGACTACCAAATCAGATCTTGAGTAGTTTTTTTTTTTCCAGTAACATCTAGCGATGATGATATTTCCATTTTCAGAGGCTACTACTGTAACTACCAACTAACTGGAGCACCAGTGCGACTTGCTGTAATATGCGAAAGTCCGGTAAACGCGCCAGCCAAACGCTAGAAACTGCTTCAAAATAAAAACACAAGTGCGTAAAGCACTTTGGGAGCTAATGGCTCTTTAAATGCGCTGGGGAAACAGAGCCATTACTGTTTACTTCTTGAGAGTAAGATTTTTGCTCAAAACATGGACTTGAGGCTGGCTTGTTCAATCGAGGTTACCATGGCAATCAACCGTAATCCGCCATTTAGCTGTTTTTGTTCATCCCCCAGGAAACCTTACTGGAGCATAAAAAAAGAAGGGGGGAGGCGGAGGTTACAGATTTTTGTTTCCAACTTTAATATACTTTATTGGAGAACCACTTTTAACTGCTATTCTTAATGATGTTAAGAGCCACTAGTGGGGTATTTTAAAAGTTGTCTAACAAACTGGATTTCACAAATCTATGTTTTAAAACGCTGCTTCTCACGTGACCTTCATTGCGGTGACAAGGTATACCGTAACAACACGAATCATTATCATCATCATCATCATCATCATCATCATCATCTGTCATCAAGTCATCAAACCATCAATTTTGCGTGTTCAAAGAGCTCGAGGCTCCACTCAGCTACGTTGTACATGTTCTAATGTTCTTCACATTGCATGAACATATGTACCTTTTGAAGTTGACCTCTTTTTTTGACCATGTCTTTATATTATCCTCAAGAACAAAAACAAAATAACGTGTCAAAAAAGTTAACTCATTTTTGTTTCACCTCATGTTAGCCTCACCCAAGATAATATTGCCAGATCCAGCTTCTGTTCAGCGCGAACGGGGCGACGAACTGAAGTGTTCAGCCACTGGACCTCGTCCCCTATACCAAGCACTGATAAGAAACAATACAGTACTGGCAAATTCAACGAACACTGTAGGCATTCAATTGTATACAGATGGAAACTACAGCTGTGTTGCCACTAATAAGTATGGAACTGAGACAAGAGTTATTCCTGTCATTTTAATAGGTGAGACATTATTCTTGAATGATAAGCAGTCATTACGGTACTTTGTATCCCGTGCTCGGTCCCTATAAGGTCAAATTCTATTATCGAGTCGCGCACCTTATTACTATACATTACCATACATACTGCTGATGTTTTTCTTGAATAAAAATTATTGCTGTAGTCCCGCCACAGTGACAAAAGTCGCTGTGTCAAGTTCAAAGTAAACTACACTAAACTAAACTAACAGTAACTAAGCTAAACTGACAACGTCAAAAAAATGCTACAAACTGAACACATTTCAGACCACTCATTCAGTTAAACTTACAGCTTACCTCAACCAATGCCTAAATGTTTGAGCATAATCCATAAGGTAACGCTGAATGTGCAATAAAACAGCTTTCCAGCGCTTTCATTGACCGTATTTTATAAGGCAAAATCAACAAACATCTTTAATGTGTCCTCTCTTTGCAACGCCGCGTCGAAATCGATCTAATAAACTCTGCAAAGGCTTTTAGAACACCATGAAAATAAATTTTCTTTTGAAATTATAAAGATCACGTAGCACAAGAAACAGCATAGAGGCAAACTGCGACTCATTAGCATAGTTTACGTCATAGCTGTCCTCAAATTCGCTCTCTATCGGCAGCCCAGATTATATTAGTCATCAAAAAAGCATAAATATTAGCCACTGAAAAAAATTTTTGGCCCTAAAAAGAGGTAAACAAATATCCTTGGTTTTCTAAGCCTTTTGGCATTTATCAGGTAAACTAGTCCAGTTGCCAGGACTTACTTAACCACACCCTTTCCAAGGGATTAAGCTCTGGGTGTGGTTGGTAGAGTCCTGTATCTTCCACTTTCGTTTTCACAAAGTCCCGTGAATTTGCCATCAGACAAAACAAACTGACAGAACATTAATTGCTGTTTTATAATTTATGTGCAATCGTTTTGTTTTCAAGGTGAAGTATTTTAAATGGAACACATTACATCGACGTTCATCGTTTGTTTCCTCTTAAACATTCTTAAAATAGGGTAATTCTCGCTGGTGGAAATTTGCACATCTTGATTACCATGTACATTTGCCATATAACCTGATGTTGTTTTTTAAAAGACCAATACACGTACAGAGCATTCATTTTACTGCTGGCTTTTTTGTCTCTCTCTTAACCCTCGGACGTACTAGCTAGCAAACTCATACCCCTGTGATGGAAACAAGGGAAGACAACAAAAAACTCAAAGGGGATCCTTCCTACAATATTCCGAAAGGATTTTACCTTAAGATTCCTAAGATTCCTAAAAGATGGAAATCGTTGCGTACAGAAAGTTCGTCGCGAAAATGCTCGTCCAGGGCTGGTTTTACGTCAGGTTTTTTGGCGCTTCGATAATTTCTACACTCCACTGAGGAAATCGAAGAAATATCCTTGACAAACGAAAACCATGCGTTATTCCCGTAAGAAAGTCGTCCTTGTCGCCGCGGTGTGAGTCCATTTCTTAACACCAAGTGTCAAAATGTCGCATCGTGAGAGAGCGTACTTGAATTTAAAGCAAATCCGGATGAGGCATGAACTTGAACGAGTGAGAAGTTAAGGGTGGCTCAGAAATGGACGGATCGGTGCTGCCGTAGGACAAGTAGGCCTTTAATTGGATGAGGATTTCTTTCCAAGGGAAGATGAAAAAGCTACGGATAATTGCATCTTTCCATAACGTAACAATATGAAAGGCACACTGCCTAGTGTGATGTCCCTCCCAATCAACTAGTGGAATAAGGCAAGGCTGCGCACTTTCCCCAAAACACCTCGGTATTACGCCTTCAGCTCGTCTGACGCGCGTGTATAGATCTTCATTGAAGAAGCGACCAAAGCCTTTTGTTTTTTTCAAGTTTGCTTCCTTGATATCACACTCGGAGAGGGTTCTCCAGAAACTCGTTGACCCGTTTGCACTTGACTGCAGAGAATTTGCTCTGACCATAAGTGTGAAGAGGGTCAAGATGTTTTAGCATCTGTATCACTGATCACATGCATAAACAACCTCCCTTTCTATCCTTTCCTCGACTAGTCCATTGGCAAGAAGTCGACGGCGATAGAACGTCTCCCTACAAGAGTCTGGGAAAACACCAAACATCAATCAATTCTATGCAACTCGTAAAATATATTCAAAATTTTGGATGGTTATAATACGAGCAGATATTTTTGTAAAGTATAATGCATTGAAAAAAACGTGCAAAAGCATTATCTCTGCAACCTAAGAATAATGAATTTGTTATTCAGTTCACTACATAATCTCTGTGTCATCTTAGCTGTTTCAACCATTAATAGTTGAAAAACCGCGACAGTAGAGTGCAGTAGCTCCTAAACGGGTAAACTACTATTTTTAATGTTTTCGTACCCTTGTGTGTTGAAATGACAGAGTAATAGATTGAAGTACAATTCACAAAATACCACTCTAAAGCATTGTATAACTGTCTCCAAAGAATAAAGATCTCCGAGAAGTAACTCTTTTCCTTCAGAAACGTCATGGTTTCCCAAAGGAAATAATATTGTAATCTACTAAAAAAGAATTTTTCTAGTTTAAAAATTGAGCAATAGAATTTATTACCCATGATAAATTCGTCATTTTGCGCTTGCGTTAAGATAGTGCCACAAACTGCATTGGCGACGACTTTTATGGCAACGCTGTTGCTTTTACAGTCAGCAACGTGTAACGGTAAGAGGACGATTTTCTTGCGGTAATACAACATTGCGGGTTCTTTTTTTTAAAGACTTGGAAACCCATTTTCCTCGTGTTATGTATAACATTGTTTCTTTACAAATCACCCTTAAAATCTGCCCTGTGTAACATGATCTTTAGGAAAATTAAAATTAAAGATAAACTTATAAAACCTTGACGTTTCGACGTCGGCATGACGCCATTATCAAAGAAGATTGCGAGAAGACCTATCGAAAGTTGAAAAAAAAGTTGAAAAATTAACATAAGGCATCTAAAAAAGACCTTGGCATCATGACGACTTCAAAACGTCGAGATTTAATAAGTTTATCTTTAATATTTACTTGTCTTTGCTTTAGAAAATCGCTCTTGGTTTAGGAAAAATTGTTTGTTTTATAAGGCCATGAGCTATAGGAAACATGGATTTCGAGTTCTCATCGAAAGTTGTTTCAAGCAGACAGCGATGAAATATGTCGCCACTTCTATAAAACTATCACCTTACTGTCAGTTCTGCTGTCCATGTCTTTGATTTCTACATCACCTTCTGAAAAGACCCTGTTTCTCCTCCAATTTTCGGGAGAGCTCGATGGTAGATGCTTATCCAACCGTCATTTTGAAAAATCACTCAGCCCCAGTTCTACACTGCCTCTTGTAAACCTCCTCCTAAAATTGACTGGGTGGGAAGGTCTTGGGCCGTTGCTAGGAGATTTGTGCCACTGGCCAATCGTAAGGCCGAAAAGACAATTGCTATTGTTTTTCAAATTCGTCTTTAGTTGGTAAGAGCAAAGAGCTCTTTCCAGTCCCCCGACAGAACCTAATTTGAATTGCAAACTTTAATCCCTTGCACGAAGACCTTCCATGTATGGAAGTCCGTCGTGCAATCTTCTTACGAGCTAGTAACCATAACCTGGCAAAGATGGCCTATCCACTCTCTTAGGGGTTTTTGGTGAGCTGCGTAGAACTGGGACTGAGTGATTTTTTTCTCATAATGGCGGGCGGATGACATCTACCATCGAACTCACCGAAGAATCGAGGAGAAACAGGGATATCTGCAGAAGGTGATGTAAAAATCAAAGACACGGGACAGCAGAACTGACGGTAAGGTGATAGGTTTATAGAAGTGTTATACATACATATTTTATCGCTGTCTGCTTGAAACAACGTTCGGTGAGAACTCGAAATACATGTTTCCTATAGCTCACGATAAGGTGCGGCATTATCATCATCATCATCATCATCATCATCATCATTATTATTATCATTATACTTCTCGGTCAATCAAAGAGATAAAACAACTACATTCAATGGCACAATCCGGTATTCAATGCCGCGCTCATAACATAGAAAAATGGTGTATTTATTTTATTAGTATAACTTTTTGCCAGACAATAACAAATTACACAATTGCTTTAACAGGGTGTAATTCAGTGGTAAACAATACGATATTAAGTCCTGGATATCCAAGATACTACGCATGGAATATGCACTGTGTTTACAAGATTCCAATTCCACAAGGATTGGCGCTGAAAGTAACTTTTAAATATTTTTACCTGAGCTAGTAAGTAAAACTGTCAATTATTCACTCTAGTGTTTTTTTTTTCATTAATTAATTATTTTATTTATTTATTTATTTATTTATTTTAGTACCCTGGACAAAACAATTCAGGATTAGGTTAAACGATTTTAACTTTTAAATGTTTTATGTAAATTCCAAAAAATGGAAACATTATCAGGAAAGAAAATTACACTCATGAAAATTTCTTGAAATACACGAGTGATTACCGTAAGACCAAAAGAAGGGCGGGAAAACATGCGCGGCCACATCGGATCTTGCGCCAAAAATTCGCCATATTCTAGGGAACGTCTACAAAATTCCTTTTGTTTGATTCACTGCAGAATTTGTTTAAAACATGTAATGAATGTCTTTCTTAACCTTTTTGAGAAAGCTGGCAATTGAATGTCCTTGAACTAATTTCTACGAGTACATCTTTGTACGTTTGGTGAGTAAAACAATTCTGCACTAGCACGGTATTGTTATAATCAAAGATCAGTGTCTAGGGTATCGTCAATTTCATCAGGTGGGGTTTCTTCTGAAACTGTTAAAGAAACTGTTCATCGTAATCACTCAGCTGTTGCTCACTAAGTTCCTTGAGGTACGCTGATTCCTTTAAATCATTGAAAATATCATTCACCACAACCAGTATCTCTGCAGCAAGTCTTCATCTAAAACGGCAAAGTTTCGCAAAATGTAATCAACAGAAAACAAAATAATGTTCCACGTCTACAATCAAATCTGAAATGACGTCATCATTTAAGTTATCTTGAAAACAAACAGTTCCAAAAACTAAGACATTAGATTAAAGGCTTTTGGAGAAATCTACCAGTACATCACGAAATGTCTGCCTTTCATCTTCAGTAACTTGACTGTGCAAAGCAAAAGTGTCATTGGGTAAATCATTACCGGTAGCCCCAGCCGCCCCCCCCCCCCCCCCGGGTCGGAATCAACCTGAAAAAAATTCTTCTGGGTAGGAAGCACAGTCACAACTTACAATGCAGACGTCACAACACTTGTGAAGAACGGCAGGCTTCTTTGTCTTCCCTTTAAAACATTTTACTATTCCCCGGAGTTTGCAATTAGATTTGTTTTTCACAAATGCTTTCATTGTGGGACCACATCGACGCAAGTGATATCCATTGTAATACAAGATGGAAAATACATCAGAGCCATCCTCCCACCTCTTCCAATAGCTGGAAGGTGTGCCTCCACATTTTCAGGCACCTGAAAAATAATAACCCTCTTGACAATGGGGATATTAGCTCCCATTCCTAGGGAACTCGTTGCTATTACCACTCTTACACTACCATGCATGATCAGACATCAAGTCAGCAAGTACCCTGTCCTTAATGTCTTCCGGAGTCTTTGAATGGTATTTAGCTACCTTACTGCTATTTGCAATGAAGTGCTGGAAAGTTTCATAAATATGCTCACATTCTTTAAACCACTGACAAAAAATAGCAGTTTTTTTTTTCAGTTCTTTCCTTGTTCGTCAGAATATCATTAATCAGCCTGCCAAAGGTTTCCTCCAGGTTACTTTTTGCCTTTTGAACAACATATTTTACATTTTCTTCTTCTGGTGTCATCCTCACAGTTTTAACGTCCACCCATGTTCAGCATTTTGGTGATTTGCTTCCTGAGTTTGGTGCTAGCAGTGGCCGTTAAACAAAGTATTGCAACCTGAAGGATGGCTTTGATATTGCCAATTCGTGAATACGAACCACGAAAGGGAGCTTTCCTTTGACTAGCAGTCCCCCTGAAACAGTCTGAGATAAACTATTACATGAATCATGTAGTGGTGAATTATTTACACTATGACATTCTTAAAGTAACTTGTAGAATGGTACAAACATATTTTTTATTCTTCGTAGTTTTTATTCTTAGCATCTTGCACCTGTTCATCGGGAAATTTGAGTCTACGTATTGTCGTTGTTTAGTTCATTTTTTCATTCATAATGTAGCTCATTAGTGTCCTTAAAATTCACACTGTCTTAGACTGGTTATGCAATCATTTCTTGCCATTTTACCACAGTTCATTGGCAATTGTAGCAATGTCATTGTCTTTTTCAGTTTTGTAATATTGTACTTTTGTTATTGTATTTTTCCTCTCACTTAGTTTCGTAACTCCTTGGTTAAACTGTATTTAAAGAGCCATTTGCACCCTTGATGCTTTGCGCGCCGGGGTACATTTTTCATATATGAAAAATCAGCTTTTTTCGTGTTGTAAAGTATCATTTGTATCTTCTTCCATAGCTGCTGTTAGCGATCTCAAAGTACTTGTGTGAATTTTCAGTTGCTAATTAAGTGTAGTTGTATCGAATTCGTTGTATATTTTCCAATTGTGAAGTGTTTTCGCGGTGGAGAAAACAGATCTTTAGATTGGATGTCTCGTAGAGCTTTACCGGAAAGCGTATGAGAAGACCACACACTTAGACACCATTTTGCTTTGTTACAGTGGGCTCAGTTTTGATCTTCGGTTTTTCAACAAAATTAATGCGTAAAGGGAAAAAAACCGGTTTGACGATACAAAACTGGATTGACTAGCCTATAAGTTGGGGCTGCGGCGACTCAAAAGACTTGACTCGATTTTCACCGCAGAGTCTTTTCTTTCGCGGAGTTTACGAAAGACTGCTGGCGGGGTGAACAACGTGCCATTTGTCCCAAATATTTATAAGCAGGGTTTCGTTTTTTTATCTCATGGTTGCTATAGCAACGAGCGTGTCTCAAGTGCGAGTGGCAAGTTTGCGAGTTTTGCGCTTGTGAGTTGCGATTTGCGATTTGCGAGTTGTGAGTTGCTAGTTGCCAATAATTGAAGCTACTTGTAAACACGAGCGGCTGACGAACATTTTAAAGCCACGAAACACATAAAGGAAACGAATCCAAACGTTAAAAAAAGCAAAATTTAAACGTACATTCTAAAAAAGGAATAAAACAAACTTACCTCTTGCGTATTCTTGGATGGCTGGGGTTATTTTCCCTTTTACAGCTTTTCTCGCTATTTCTGATATTCCCTTCATAAAAGCGAAATAACCCCAAACTACCCAAAGAATACCCAAGGGGTAAGTTTGTTTAATACATTTTATTGAATGTACGTAGATTTTTACGATATTTTACTCTCCATACAATGTCTCTCTACGACTGCCGTGTAACCCAATACCGCTTTCGTTGAAAGGCCATGTTCCGACTCACACAACTCTTGTATGCATGATAAATAGTTAAATCCACGCTTCCTCGAAATGTGAGCTTAGGCTAACCTCAGAAGTCTGTTACTATTTCCATTCGTGCGAAAGTATTTGTGCGCCAACGCTGCTTTAAAATACTTGGTATAATTTACATAAGTCAACTTGACAATGGCGTCATGAAGACACCGAAACGTCGATTTTTATCGTTTATTGTTGCTTGTCTATGTTTAAGCAGATCATTATTGATACTAATTCGTGCCAATGAACAGATTTTCTCCAAGCCCTCACCACTCATACTCAGTTTCTGATTTTCTTGTCAATTTTAGTTACCTATTTTGTTTGGCCTTAACAATATCATAAGCGCGCACTCCAGATGATGCCACGCGATTGGCTACTGCTCCACGGAAAACTGTGCTAAAACTAGCCTAATCGTGAAAGACGTCGGACAAAGCCCAATATGAGAGATAGATACTTCGTCTTTTTTACTTATGATAATAATCTTCCTTGCAGCGGAGATTTCTTGAAGATTACAGATGAAAACGACTTGATAGTTGGTAAATACTCTTCTCGGCTTACTGGAAAAGAGGTCCTCGTAAGTGGAGAGTATGCAGTGATAACATTCCACTCAGACAACAGGCTGATTCATCATTCATCAGGATTTATCATCACTTTCTCTGCCGCCCAACCTAGTAAGTGCAAAGGAATGCGATACTTGATACACTACTACAAAAGTACACATTAACTTTAACGATTTTTCTAGCTATAATAAATTCGACAAAAGAAAGAAATAATTAAATAAATAGCAAAGAAAGAAAAATAGGAAGGGAAGCAAGTAAAGACTTTATTTCCATTCAAATGTCAGTCCAAAGCAAATATAGTGTAGACTGTAGATGCCAGAATATTGAAAAGATACGCTCACTAACAAAGGACTTAGTCCTCTCAGAACTGATGGGGAATCTTTTTTGGCGCTCGAGACGCTTCAAGATTGTCTTGCCGCGATAATGAGGATGATGATGAAGACTGGTGACAGTAGATTCCAGCAATTTCGAACTCAAGACGAACGAAAGATTATTCGAGATAATGGCAGGTTATCAGTAAAATATGTGAACCACGTTCACCAGGGTGAACCGGGTTCATTTTTTTTTGGGGGGGGGGGGGGGTGGGGGAATTCCTTGAAGGAACTTTTTGAGCCTGATTAGACCCCGGTAACCCCAGTAATTCATAAACCTAAGGTTACCAGTCTACCAGGGTTACCACGTTAAACTTGGTTAGAGTCAGGCCTTTAACAGCAATTTACGGCAGAAGCAAATCACCCCGCGACATGCTCCTGTTTAAGGTTGTAACAACGGATTATTCATGATAGTGACAGGTTGTCATTAACTCCAATTTAACCTGGGGGAGGGGGGATTAACGTCCCCGCGCTGACTTTAAACGTTTATAGCTTTTTAGTATGCAAGCAAAAGTCACCAAACTTTAAAAACGTTCGTTTGGAATAGTTTGGTATGACATGTCATTGTTCATAAAATTTTTCGTTGCCCTGGAAACGGTATTTTGAAAGACAGTTCATTCAGAATTTTAAAACTTTCTTGTTTTAGGGTAAATTATAACTTTGTTGCGGTAACCTTAATATTTTTTGGGGGAGAGGGGGGGGTCTTTTGTGCTCCCCACCCCAGGCTCAGGCTCTCCAAAAAAGTCCAGACTAAATAGGATTCAACTCTGTTAGAAAGGTTCACCGGGATACCCTGGTCAACTCAGAATTTGTAATGTCGGTTAAACCACTGTAACCCATGTTATTCAGAAAACAAATTGAAGGTTACTAGACTGTCCAATGTTAACCAGGTTTTCTCTGGTTGAATGACAAACATAGCAGCAAGGCTGATCTGACTACGTAGAAAGATTTGACTCTGCAAGACATCAACACGACACTGATAGAACTTCAACAGAGCAGGGTTGCAGCCGTAGACAGCTGTTTCGCTCTTTTTTATAGATCCGATATGCTGTTCTTTATAGCATGGTTTTGTCCATGTTTCTTTATAAGGTTGGTTTTGTCCATCCTATCTTTGGCTCTGCGAGACATCAACACGACACTTGGACTCTCGACCTTTCCAAGACACGTGATGGCGTGATTTGGTTGGCGTGCGTCCTCGTTTAGGGCTTTTAACAGAGTGCACGGGTATTTTTACGGCATTTTCGTCATCTTGCTATGCCGTACTGATGAGCTCTAAGAAGAGCGAAACAGCTGTCTACGGCTGCAACCCTGCTCTGTTGAAGTTCTATCAGTGTCGTGTTGATGTCTTGCAGAGCCAAATCTTTCTACGTAGTCAGATCAGCCTTGCTGCTATGTTTGTCATTTGAGTACTTTTTTGGCTGATTAGGTCTGGTTTACTAGATCCTACGTACACGTGCAGCATTTTCGTTTGCGGTCCTTTGCTGATATTGTTCTACTGTTTCTCTGGTTGGCCTGGCTTTAAGAATAATTAATGATTAAGCCCCAGTAACCCTGGTTTTGTTATCATTATCCATTTGTTCCCCAGTGGGGATTAGGGATTAGGGATCAGGCTTACCAAGAATTCCAGTAAGGCAACCTTTTTGAAAATAGGCCTCAAGCCTGGTAAGGTTTTTTTTTTCTTCAAAAGCACCGTCGACTTGCCACGCAGCTCCAAGGATTTTTCTCAAAAATCAAAACAGTAGTAACGTCAATCAAGTTAGGAGTGGTGCTCTGAGAAAACCAGGAAAAATAGAAAGAATGTTGAAAGGACGGGGCCGACCGACCTCCACCATACTTCTGTTGGTTGTTGTACTTGACCAAGTAGTAACTATGGTAACATTTGTTATTGATTGGCTTCATTGTTTCCGAGCACACGTATTATTTTTTTTAACTGTAGATATTGTCTCTCGGTATTGTCTATCTTTTTCCCGGGTATTGTGTAGCTTTTCTTTTGTTTTCCTTTCTTTTCTTTTGTTTCTTTCTTTCTTCTCTTGTTCTATTTTTCTTTTATTTTTTCTTGCGAAAATGTTGATGTATAAAAGAAGGCATCTTAGAAAATCCAAGTTAGTGTAAAAAACATTAGATAATAAGAGGCTAAGTTTGAAATGAATAACCCGAATATAAATAAGATCGATGCAAATTTGAAATGAAAATAAGTTATGCCCTAACAAAACAGAAAGGAAACTATTGCAATTCAATGCTTTGTGTGACTCTTGGATCACCCAGAGAAAACGTGACGGCCTGTTAAATCTGTCAAAATGATTGCGTAATTTTATTTACGCGAACGTGCTGTAAAGAGCTGTCGCACATTTTTACTGCTCAGCAAAAATGTAGATACCCTGCATTTGTCCATCCTTACAGCAACTACTCCGTCACCGAATGCTAAACACCCTGAATGCCCAGAGTGTCCTTCCAACAAAACCGTGTGGTTCAAGCGTGTTTTTAGCCACATCGTACCCTCTGTCAACACCTTGTAAGGCCAGAAGATAAC
Source organism: Siderastrea siderea (assembly GCA_964030785.1). Lineage (NCBI taxonomy): Eukaryota > Metazoa > Cnidaria > Anthozoa > Scleractinia > Rhizangiidae > Siderastrea > Siderastrea siderea. The sequence continues at coordinate 35,040,450 of OZ034977.1, read as the reverse complement.
ATTCGGATGAGTATAAGTGTGGGATCATCTACGATATTAACCCTATTCAGACCGGGCTAATTTGTTTGGTCTTCTGGGACTTGACGGAGGGCGGATTCCGCCACCCCCTCGTTATAGCTGCAAATATTAAAGCTATGACAACGAAACTTAAGGGGCAGGCAGTACGTCCAAAAACCACTCCTTTGAGGTCCGCAACATGGGCTGATGACGCCATATGACAAAACAATTGGGTCATGTTCTCAAACGGCGGCCATCTTGGATCCGCCATCTTGGGTATCTTTTTTTTCCCAAAACCTCAGAAAATCACCAAAACTGACGGACAGTTGTAATCAGAGTCAATAAAAGAACAATGAAATGCTCTAAAATGTCAAAGTTACTGCCAAAAAGTTATAATTTAAAACAAGTTATAAGAAAAATTATACGATATAAGAAAAAAAGTTTTATTTAAATAGTTATAAGCGTCGAAAGTCGGTGCGGGCAGATTCCCCCCCCCCCCCCCCCCCCATCTGAATAGTGTTCAAGAAATGCCAAGAATGTGATGCAGAATGTATCAGTGAAACTGCGAGCAGACTAGGCGCTAGTCGAAATGAACACCGCAAGTTGGTGCCAGCATCTGATTTCATCGGCAATCTCGGAGCACTTGAAGAGCAAATGGCACTCCATTGATTGGGCTAGTACAAAGATCTTATAGGCCGAAAGAATCACCTACTATCACACAAAATCTGCGAGGCCATCTACATCTACCAGCACCACCCGGTCATAACACGTGACCAGGGTTACCACCTCCCAAGCCTTGATCTAGGGACGCGATCCTGCAGCCTCGCCACCAAAATGAGGCTGCCCATCACTAATCACATCATTGACAAAGGAGCTCGGATGAGTTCAGGAAGCTCTGACGTATTATACCTTTAAGTGTTGGTGTTCAGCAATAATTTCTTCTATGATGATTTCCCAACAAAATAATCTTTGCGCTGTTATTATCGTAATTATCCTGTTGTTCAGTTGTACACTATACTTCTGGACAGCATTGCATACTTCAACGCTATTGAGGTAATATATCAAACACCGAGAAGTGGGTTGGGTTGCTCCGAGTTTTTTTTAACCGACTTTGAGGTGTTTGAATACCTGATGAAACACTCTTTCGAGTTTTTGATATGGCTTCTCAAATAAACCATTCATAATTCAAATTAAAAGTTCGCTAAATTTCATGCTAATTTTAAAAAAATCCGGTATCCAACCCACCGTCACGGTAGACATATGCAACGGACACCACCAATTCGAGCTGAAATTAGACAGTTCAAGAAATGTAACCGCGTTGTCTACATACATATGCCACTTTAGATTCAAGGGAATCGACTTAATGGACCAGATCAGCAGCGGGAATTTTCCAAGAAGCGGGGAGGAGTTGACCATGACTTCAAGTAAGCATCACACGAGTATCAAATACGGGTAAGAGGTGTTTCATCAGGATATCCAAACACTGAGAAGTGGGTTGAAAAGAAGAGGTTGCGCTGAAAAAGACCCGAAATTACGTCACATGACGTGGGAATTACGTCATGATTTCCAAACAGGGGCCATCTTGGATCCGCCATCTGGGACTTTTTATTTTTTAGAACCTCCGAAAATCACCAGTAAGAGTAAACTAAATGATACAAAATTTTAAAATTAAAACAACAATTTCACTTGAAACAGGCAAAGTTAAATTGTGGAGATTCTTTGAGAATATTGTTGTCATGGCAACCATATTTTGACGAACAGTATGACATGTCATTGTTAACTATGATAAACAATGACATGTCATTCCAAATTGTTCACAAAGTCACAAAGGTCGGCCATGTGGCTTTTGCTTGTATAGTAAAAACGTTGTAAACGTTCGGAGTCAGGTGGGCACTTTGTGCCCCCACCATGTAAATCGAATCACAGTAACTTTTTGGTTTTAATTCAATTTTACAGTCTTATTCGTCCAAGCCAGTTATTCAGATCAAGCAAACAGAAAGTTTGTAAATGTTCAAACATTTCACGATCGTTATTTCTGCTGCCATTACTGCAGCCAACGAAGTGCTTCCTATGATCCTATTATAGGCTGGCTCCGTGTTTAAACACGATAGGAATTAGAACATTGTGTCTCTACTAATATAGACAACATATTAAAATATCTCAACTTTCTATATTACTTGCAAAAGGTTGCCAGATAACATTTTTTTGCTAAAGAAAGAAATGTTTGCATTGCTTTGGACAACAGATATCGTTTTCGGCTAAAATGCAACAAAAAAACATCTAACCGTATAGAATGGTGCCTTTACAACAGTTCGTCTAGTAGCTTTTGGTATATTCTCCCAATGTCATTAATTCTCAGAAAGTTATCCTAGGGTGGGGACTCATACAGAATTAATAGGGTGCCCGTCTTATCTTCTTGTAGTTTTGCTGGTGTAAAAGTGTAGAAATTAACTATAAATACGTGACTCGCAAAACCTCGTGAAGCTCGAGGAAAGGGGCACCACAAAATCGAGCCATGGAGGTGGGGGAGAGATGGAATTTCTGGTTTAACTGAAATCTAAGAAGAAAGTAAGGGTTTTGTGGGAAGAGGTGGTCCCGCGTAATTCGGAGTTTAGACTTTCTCCTTCCCAGCCGCTTCTGTGTAACTTGTGTCCAATCCCCTGTCATCCTACAATCAAATACATGGGAAATGGGTACGTGTATGGGGTTTTGAGCTACGAGTCGATGGAATTGAAGCAAACGCTATGGGATTGGGTGCAAAAAGACCCTCTCCGCCTCGCTCTTTGTCATAAACTTTTTACATAATTGTCTTTTTATGAGCAGTTGTAAACATCCTGGCTATTTTGAAGTTATATTTAGGATGTGGGAATGGTATTTACAATGTTAGGTCGTTCCTGTTCGAGAAAGGAAGAATACAGTTGCACGAGGAATTATATTTTGGATTAGCCTAAAATGGGTTTGATAGTAAATAAAATAAGGACCAGAAAAGAACAAAGGGTATTATGAATTGCTGTTTTTGTACCAGCTCATTCTCAAGTTAATTCATTTCAGGAATTCATCTGTTTGTTGTATATACGACAAATTTCCGTGTTTAATACAGAACAATGACAGCGAGTCAAGTTCCCAGAAGAGAAACTGACTTTGCAGAAACGTGAGTTTACGTGATGAGATCCGCGACTTAATTCGCTGCACAGGAAAAGTAACTGAAACTCGCAATAATTTTTGTAATTCCGTTGCAGTTTCTTACAAATCTGCAAATTTTCTATCTACAGAAACATCGACGGCTACTCATGTTTCCGGAATAAAAATTGACCTTTAGGAAATGTGAATTCAAGTGATGCAGTCCCGCGACTCTCCAGCACCGGAAACGCGATCGAAACTTTTGATCCCCGCAACGGAAAGTCGTTATTCCGCTAACGGAAATTCACGTTTCTGATAGATAACCATGGAAAAACCGCATGCGGAAACGCCTTATGTCGCCCTAATATTCCACGGGAACTACAGAAGCTCCCAAATAATACAAATGAAAACAAAATAGTAGAACGTAATCATCGGAGGTCATGTGCAGAGATTTTTGTTCGATTGGACGACAATAACGGCAACATCCTAATGCTAATGTTTGTGATTTTGGAGCAAAGCCTGTGAGATTTTCAAGTGATCATGACCAACTTTTAAATATTTTAATGCTGAAAAGAAAATAAGCTTTCTGCTAATAATTATTTTTCTTACTAGCCTTACCCAAGATAATGATGCCAGATCCAGCTCCCGCTGTGATTAAAGGAGAACAGCTGCAATGTTCTGCCACTGGAACATTCCCTGTATACGTAGCACTGTTAAGGAACTCCTCTGTGCTAGCAAATACAACAAACACTGTGGTCAAAAAATTGGATAAAGAAGGAAACTACAGTTGTGTGGCCACTAACAAGTTTGGAACTGACACGAGAATTATTCCTGTCACAACTGGTAATAAGTAATTCTTAGAGAGTAACCCACGACTAAATATGTCATAGATTATCCTTAATTACATGAGGCCCTTAGGCAGTCAACAAACCCGAACTTTGGTTGCTATTTTGTTAAAACTCGCTGTGAATGGCAAAATACAAATCGAAAATGGATGGAATGATAGTTCTTGATGTAGCAGGACTGCAAAAGTTCATAAGCAAGAAAAGGCTGAAAAAAATTACATTTATAACATAGCTATAGCATGCCCGCGCAAACGTGTTCAGTGAGCGCTCGATAGTCAGAGGCAAGCAAACCACTGTGAGCCTGTCACTTATTCACAAGCAGCTGTTTTCATCAGAGAAAACGCGCTGAAGTAGAAGGGACATAGGGAAATAGCTAAGTTCGAATATTTATGTCAATGCAAAGATTAGGATTTTTTGTGTGTATGTGTGTTCGGAAAGGACTTGAATTTTCCATTGAGCAAAACGACAAACTAATAAAGGCGTGAAAGACTGAAAGGCGTAGCGTTTCACTGTACAGACAAAAAAAGGAGGCAATCAGTTATACAAACAAATCTATGGTCACCTGTTTCTATAGACTCAGACACTTGTCGCTCTTCCAATTCTACCAGTGATTCATGGAGGCCATTTCTCTTTGAAACTAACAGGTTACTCTGACTCTAGTAATAGTTAATGTTGAAATACGTGAAAATCTATATCTGTATCCAGTCTTATACGACACGGATCATTTTACTTTTAACGCTTGAGTATTGCTCAGATCCTTAGCAGCGATGCATCTTTTACTACAGGATGCGGTACAGTGGTGAACAATACGCTCACAAGCCCAAGATATCCAAGGGTCTACCTAGCGAACATGGACTGTGTTTACAAGCTTCCTATTCCACAAGGAATGGCACTGAGAATCAGTTTTCGGCATTTTTACTTGCCGTTTGCCAGTTTGTATTTGCAAAAAAAATGGTAGGTAAAAAAATGGCACCACGGGAGTCCCATGACCATCCGGCAATGGCCACTGGTCGGATGCTCAAACATCTGCTCTATGCATCTGAAAACTGAAAGCAGGGACTACAAAAAAATGAAAGAAAATATAAACAGTGGCTCTTACTTCGAGTTTGTCTCCTTGCTTTACTCAGCGGAAACGAGGCGTGATACTTTGTTCACCGTTTAGTATAATTTTAGGTTAGTTCATGTTATGTTATGTAACTACAACCCTGATCAATCCTACGATTCTATCTGTATACATCGCCAGGATTTATAAGCAGTCACCTTTGTTTTGAGGCAAAATATTCCCAGGTAACATTACAATGTACTATTACATGGCTAGAGCTTGTAAATATATAACGCGCGCTGTGATTGGCCAATGCTAGAGGCCGGATTTTACCGTAATGCCCACGGGCATTATGAGAGGTGTTAATGCCCGGCAGGTAAAGTTTGAATATAGAAAATGTGAAAGTAAATTCGATTTAAAAAAATGGAATGATTTGAAGCTCAATGAAAAGAGACAGTTTCTTTTAAAGTTTTTACTTTTTCTTGTGCGGTATAATATTTTTGGTGTGAAATGAAACAGCTGCGTTTTGAATGCTTTCCGGTAAACTGCTTCTTTCATCCCAATCAGCCACAGCTCACGTAGCTTCACTTTTAAAACATGTCGAATACGACATAACGCTTTATATTTTTTTTCCTATGTATGTATGTATGTATGTATGTATGTATGTATGTATGTATGTATGTATGTATGTATGTATGTAGGTATGTATGTATGTATGTATGTATGTATGTATGTATGTATGTATGTATGTATGTATGTATGTATGTATGTATGTTGTATGTATGTATGTATGTATGTATGTATGTATGTATGTATGTATGTATGTATGTATGTATGTATGTATGTATGTATGTATGTATGTATGTATGTATGTATTTTGTATGTATGTATGTATGTATGTATGTATGTATGTATGTATGTATGTATGTATGTATGTATGTATGTATGTATGTATGTACAGACGTTTGTAAAACCTTTGCCAAAATGTGTCTAAGGGGTATGCGTTCAGCTACTGAAAACAGCAGGTGGTCTGAACACAATTTGCGCGCGCTCTACGATTTGTACTGCTGACGTGAGTAAGCACGCGTGCACAAGGCTTTGAGAAAAACAAACATGGCGCTTGTTGGCGCCTGTACAGCGATCATTTCATTTTGTTCAGTGAAGACTGTGTAAGTGTTTTTCCGTCTTAACAATCAAACAGTTTGTTATGTGTCAAAAACGTTTGTTTTTCAATGTATTAAAGGTAATACTCGATCTTGGAAAATACCCTGCCTTTCTGGGATTGTTTGTATGGATCTAGAAAGATCGAGAATCCTGTCAAATGCAGCGCATGCGCAGTTAACCAGAAAATTGTGACAGCACAATTTAGTGAAAATGCACTGATTTCTACGGAACCGCTTGTTAGAATTTCATGAAATTTGGTAGAATAATAGTTCGGAACACGCTTAGCTCGCCTGCAAACAAAAATTGAAATCTGACAGAGGACATGTTCAGAACACGTTAAAATGCAAAACACAAAATAACAGAAGATCTCTCTGTCAAAATTTCACGAGACAAGTGTCAATAGGCCAGTATTTTTCTGAGTTTTCTAGAGACAAATGATGGAAAAAATCTAACGACTGGATTTTCTGAAAATAAATCAAACCCATTATTTAATGCTGGTTTACTACCAGCTGTGTTGCCATGGTAACGGTACCTAGTCTAATAAAACATATCAAAATACAATCTTCTTTAGTTGAACTTGCACCTTGTCAATTTCGGCTGCCCAACTGCCAGTGGTTTGAAAATAACGATAAATAATGCATAGGTACAAGAAAACTGTGTTCGGCCACCTTAAGAAATCGTCTTAAAAACAATGAGGAAAAACCTGATGGGGGTGGGGGGTGGCATCCTCCACCTGCCACTCCTGTACGCGCGAGGTAAGGTAGGTAGATAGGTCTTGTGATGTTATGATATTATATAACAGATTTAATTTTCCTTGCAGTCTTGACTCTTTGCGCATTACAAATGAGTACAACGTGACCGTTGTGGATTACTGTGGTGATCTTACTGGAAGATTCAGTCTTGTAGACATGGTTGGAGGTTATGCATTGATAAATTTCCTCTCAAACCATGATACGTATTCGGACAGTCGTTTTCTGGTAACTTTCAACTTTGTTCAACCTTGTAAGTACAATAAGAATTATAATTATTATCGTATTATTTTGGAGTGCAGACACCTTTACGAACGATTTTACGTTTTACCCCTCAGGCGTACAATGGCCGTCACAATGGCCATCACAATTCTATTCAGTACACTGCTCCGCAGACAAGGCTAGGCTTGACTTTCACCGCTGGTTATGGCAGATTTTAAATTAACATGAAACTTACCAGAAAATCAAACCAGGTGTGGGTTTCTCGAAACCCTGGCAACTTTTCGGGCTGATTTCGGGCACCATGCTTTACACTGTATCTTGTAAACAAGGAAGTTTTCAAGCATGAAACTTAGCTATAAGTTAAATATTTCTTATCTTGGGAACATGTTAAGATGACAGCTTTGTAGAGTGATTGCTTCACATTTCTATAGTTTCTCGGGACCGAAAAGTTTTCTAAGCTTTCGAGTAACGCGTTCCAGACTCTGTGAAATGACAAAAAAAAAAAAAGAAAAGCACGGATCCGAAAGGAGAGAAATATACATCTCATCACAGAAGTGGTGCCCTGTACAGTGGAACATGTCAAGCGTGTGATCGAAAAGGACAGAAAGCTGAGTATATGGGCGACACGGGTTACTCAGCCTTCACAAGAAGGTCCGAACACGGACAAGAGATCAGAAGAGGGAATCCAAAGAGCGCCTTTGTCAAACACCTGACAATGTTCCACCCAGACGAGGAGAGAGACTCAGAAATCTTCAAGTTTGAAGTCCTGACAACATTCAGTAACAATTTCGAATCGCCGAGGCTTTGCGCATCTACAGGTCCAAAGCTGACATTGCAATGAACAGTAAACCGGAGCTCATGCAGCCAGCGATGGAGAGAGTAATAGTTACCAGGGAACTTAATGGAACTTAATGAGGACTTTTAGGCGGAGGCTACAGATTCTTTTTCCGCTTAATTACCGCTGTTGTTCCGCTTTTCCTTTTAATATATTTCGTCAATACACCTTTAATATCAACACACCTTTCATTTCCACCTACTCCATTGTACCCGTTTTCTATACTCCTTTGTCCTGTAACACAAACTCTGTTCTACACTGGACATATATGAACTTGTATGTGCATATTTTATCCATTGGTTCAACATCTTACGCTGATGAAGGACCTTGGCTCCGGAAACGTTTTGTACAATTATAAACTGTACTAATTCTAGCTTTTAAAAAACCAATACACAGATTACGAAAGAAGACTAAAACGATTTTAAGCTGATTGTTTATTACTATTAATAAACATAACGCCAATTCTCGACCCTTCTAAACGACCTTCGATTCAGGAACAAGCAATGTTTTTGATGGGTTATATGCGGAGTCTTATGCAAAAACAAACAGTTCTTTGTTGAAAAGAGCTACAGTTATCGCAATTAAAGCTCACCTTGTGGAGTACTTTGTTGTGCAAATGACAACATGTGAAAAAGGCTACGTAAGTCACTCCAAGACAAGCTCTTGCCTTGCCTATTTATTTCTACAAAGGCCCATCTGTATGTCTGGGCAGTGATCGAACAGCGTATCCAGCGGAGATGGGTCAGATTAGGCCCCGTTTACATGAGTTCTTTCATCCCGGGTTAGTTCATCTGGTTACTTTATTAAATCAATTTTAGCTACTGTTCTGACAGGTGCACTTGGCCACAGCTTTATGGGAGTACAGGCATTCACATATTATGTGATTGTTTCAATATATAGAACGGCTTTTTTCATGTGAATGTCGCAATCAGTTTGATCAAATATTCTTAATATAATACAGATCGGAAATCTCGCCGTTGATCATCGGCGAAGTGAAACCGTCTGTATAAAGAAGGACGCAATATCTCGCCCTTGATCATGGCGAAGTGACACCGTCTGTATAAAGAAGGACGCAATATCTCGCCCTTGATCATAAGCGACGTGAAACCGTCTGTGTAAAGAAGGCATCGATATCTCGCCGTTGACCATCGGCGAAGTGAAACCGTCTGTATAATGAAGGACTCAATATCTCGCCGTTGATCATCGGCGAAGTGAAACCTTCTGCATAATAAAGGACGCAATATCTAGCCGTTGGTCATCTGCGAAGTGAAACCCTCTGCATAAAGTAGGCATCGATATCTCGCCGTTGATCATCGGTCGGAAGTGAAACCGTCTCTATAATGAAGGACTCAATATCTCGCCGTTGATCATCGGCGAACTGAAACCGTTTGCATAAAGTGTGATAAAGTAGGCATCGACATCTCGACGTTGATCATCAGCGAAGTGAAACGGTCTCTACAATGAAGGACTCAATATCTCGCTGTTGATCATCGGCGAAGTGAAACCGTCGGTATAAAGTAGGCATCGATATCTCGCCGTTGATCATCGGTGAAGTGAAGTTGTCTGTAATATGGAGAAATAAATATTCTGCCGTTGATCAATGGCGAAGTGAAGATGTCTGTATAATGAAGAACTCCAAAACTCGCCGATGATCAGCGGCGAGGTAGTCCTGCCTGTATAAGGACGAACTCCAAAAACCGCCGATGATCAGCGGCGAGGTACTCCTGTCTGAATAAAGAAGAACTCCAAAACTCACCGATGATCATCGGCGAATTAGTCCTGTCTGTGTAGGGAAGAACCATAAAACTCGCCGATGATCAGCAGCGAAGTAGTCCTGTCTGTATGATCAGCCGATCGATGAGCCGATAATCATTCGATCGATAAGGTCTAGCTAAGTTTCTTGCTTAGAAACGTCTTTGTTTACAAGATACAGTGTGAATTAAGACAATTATCGTGCCCGAGATCAGCCGGGAAAGTTCAGTTCGGGGCTTTCGAGAAACGCACGTCTTTGAAATCGGGCCGAAAAGTTATCGGGAGTCTCGAGAAACGGTCGCCAGAACCGCTGTACTCAGGAAACAAGTGTTAAACACATACCCAATTCCAGAGCCCGGTTCCACAGAGCACAAAACCTTACCCTAGCCCAAACGGGGGAAAAAAACACATATCCTTTTAAATAGCTCCGCACGAACGAAATAAAGCAAATTAACAGTAAATGCGTAAAACAATAGATATTACAATGTATATTTATTACAATGTATATTTGAACTCATTCAAAACTGTGATGACGCAGTTTACGTTTAAAGTCATTTAAAGACGCTGCGGATCGTAGATCATGGGATAGGCTGTTCCACAACTTAGCTCCACTATAAGAGAAGCTTTTCTTTAAATAATTGGTACGGGGCTGTGGAAGCATGTTACAAGCCTAGGTCCTTCATCACGAATATAAAACTGTGACTTTTGATAATGATCAGGCTAATAAATAACTTCGAGCATTCAATTTCAGTAATCTGTTTTTTGTCTGTTTGTTTGTTTGTTTGTTTTTGTTTTCGTTTTTCTTTTTTTTTTCAATTGTACAGAGAAATATTTCTCACTGGCCCGCAAAACAATACCCCATAGTTTCAGAAATCCGTGCTTGTGTAACTTCTGCAGTGCAAATCTATCTTTCCTTTTTTGCATCGGCCAACATGCATCGGCCATCTCCATCATGCTTCATTTTGTATAAGCAGAACAATTTAATTCGGCGATGAACTACGCCGGCGGGATTTCAAGTTACAATTTAAGTTACAAATTACCTCGCCGTTGTACATAGGCGAGATATCAGTCTTTCTTATATACAGACGCATGTACTTCGCCGTTGAAGCTCGGTGAGATATCAGTCTTTCTTATATGCCGACGCATGTACTTCGGTGTTGCACATCGGCGAGATTTCAGTCTTCCTTATATACAGACCCACCTACCTCGCCGTTGAACATCGGCGAGATATCAGTCTTTCTCATTTTCAGACGCATGTACTTCGCCGTTGTACATCGGTGAGATATCAGTCTTCCTTATATACACACGCCTGTACCTCGCCGTTGTACATCGGTGAGTTATCAGTCTTCCTTATATACAGACTCATCTACCTGGCCGATGTTCACCGGCGAAATATCAGTCTTCCTTATATAGAGACGCATGTACCTCGCTGTTGTACATCGGTGAGATATCAGTCTTCCTTACACACAGACGCATCGACCTGGCCGATGTTCACCGGCGAGATATCAGTCTTCCTTACATGCAGACGCACCTACCTCGCCGTTGTACATCAGCGAGATACCAGTCTTCGTTATATGCATACGCACCTACCTCGCCGTTGAACATCGGCGACATATCAGTCTTTCTTATTTACAGACGCATGTACTTCGCCGTTGTACATCGGCGAGATATCAGTCTTCCTCATATACAGACGCATCTACCTCGCCGATGTTCAACGGCGAGATATCGGTCTTCATTATATAGAGACACATGTACCTCGCCGTTGTACATCGGCGAGGTACCAGTCTTTCTTATATACAGACGCATGTACCTCGCCGTTTTACATCGGCGAGGAGGTGGTTCTATATTAGATAACTTGTTAAGTAATACATATTGCGAAGTTGGCGAATTTTGTCTCGTTCTATATATTGAAACAGTCGAAATAGAGTGCTTTGTGAAGAATGGGTTTTGGAGGCACTTTCATTTCAAGTTCTATGGTACAAATATTACGTTGATATTACGTCATAGTGTCCTGTATTGACATGCCGGAGATGAAACTGTTGATGAATCGTACATCAATAACAGTGTGCAACCAAAAGGGCTATCGACGCAACGAAAAGCAGAAAGCCTATCTTGATTATAAAATGTTGGCACTTTCCAAACTTCATGACAAAAATTAGACGAGAATGTTAATTGTATAGACAGAAATTAATGAGACGAGAGAAGCCCTCCAAGTTCTTGACACCACAGCAGGTCTCATCCTACTTTTCATGTCTTGCTGCCAAAGCTCAGGAACTAATTATAAACGATGCTGATATTCAGAGAAGGGAATTAAGACTTTGTGAGGGTGAGGTAAGGGTTCCTCCACAACTGCAGCAGGAATAAAATTGTACCCCAGATGTGTGTACCCTCTTTTCGGTGAGACCTGTGCATTTTTTTCCAAAGACATATATTTCTTTGATAAGGACGGCCACTGCGTTCAATCCTAGCATACGTTACATGTACTGTTGATGACCTTCAGAAAATAATTGACTTTGTTTTAGTAGCAGACGTTTCTTGTGTCCGTATGATTTACAATATCGAAGCTAGTTTTTGTGGTTGTCATTCACTATTTGTGTTGTTTCGCTCTCTTAGGTTAATTACCTTGAATAGCACCAAGGTAACTAAAATCTGTTAGACCAAGGAGCTAAGCAGGAGCATTGGCCGTAATGGCTTCCACAATCAAAACACTAATGCAGTTGTGACCTTCAAAGCACCCCGCAGCAACACTACAGCCAACGCCTTTTTATACCATCAGATGCCATGTCGTACACACACCTCCGTTCACCAAAACTAATTTACTAAAAAGAGGTCGAGGGATTCGATTTCCTCAATCCAAATACTTCTCATTGCAAACGACCATTTTGCCTAGGAATGAAAGCTCCTCTGGATTCCCAGAAGAAAGGAAGATAAAATGAGACTTTGGTACAATATTGATTTAAAGACGTTTGCTCGAAAATCTTGTAACACCATTTTTTTTTCGTGAGGCTTTCCCTGCGGCTAATTAATGAGTTACTCGTGTCAGAAATGCAAAAAGAAGTGGGGGTTACCTACTCGTTTCCGAGAAAAGATAGCTGAAAGAACACCCTAATTTTGGAAAATCGGTCTTCCTTTCTCGAAATGAACCTAATATCTGTTAGTCTAAACGTATTGCAAATGAATCACTGGAATGTGACTATTTTATGTGGGTCTTTTATTAAGCGAATCTTTCAACTGGCGATGCCCCTTTGAGTATCCTGTTAACCGCAAGTTGGCGGGATTCGATGTCACGTGCGTAGAATATGGGGCCTTTTTAAACTTCCTACGCTCACAGTCTGTCGATAATTGAAAAACAAAGTATCTGTATCTACCCTAGAGTATCCTTGCGACATATATATAATACGTGCGCAGCAAAGATACGCATAAGCAATTGGCGTTATCTTCCCTAAATGTTCCTAACCTTCAAGTCTGGTACGATGTTATTCCCCTCCACCTCGTTTCTCGCTCTCTCCTCTTTCCTGAGCGTTTGCTAACATTTATTTATAAGGGTCATCATTCCCACCCTACTCTTACAATGAAAAAGCCTAGACGAAAAGATGAGTTTTGGTGGATGAGAATCATCTTCCCCTCCTCCTCTAGCGCTACTCGCCAGCTACACTATTAGGCAGTGAGCACTCGGTTGTGTACTGTCTCAAGCACGTTTTAAAATTCTTTGCCTTGGAAAGTTTTGGTTTAGATATAGATTATAGAATCTTTCTTTAAGCACGCACAAAAATAATTTGGTGCAAGTAGATATTTTTGTGGCCATTTACGTATGCAAATGTCTTTTGACGAACAAGACAAAATTCATCTTAAGAAATATTTCGAAGGATGAGAATATACTGAATCCCTTGCGTTTACCAAGCAATTGTTAATCATGCATGCCCTTAATAAGAAGGATGATGTTTAGTGGGTTGGCTAAACTGAGGTTTCGTGGGCTTTTTTGGCGTTTATCCCATGTGAGAAGATAAAGCCATAGAGACCATTTGGCAAATAATCGTTTTTGAATGTCTTCAGATCGAAGAAATGCCGTTACAAATAAAACAGGATTTAGAAGAGTTACCCAATTCTGACTGAACGAACGCCTTAGGGCCACGTGAAATGTATTCCAGCCCAGAATGTTTAATAAATCCCTGAGTTTGGAGACAATTGAGAAATGTAGAATAGCTTTCGGCAAAAAGACGAAGATGATTGACATCCACTAAAACCACATTTTGGAATAGACTTTTTTTTCCAAGGGTCGCGTGAGATTAGTAACCACCGTAGCAGCCTTGAAAAAAAAGACTGTAAAATGTAACAGGACTTTGTTTAACTAAGTAGCCATGGCGTATACGCTCTCTGTAGATACGTACTGTACGGCCTGATGAGCGATGAACGATTTTTACAATTACTGTGCTGTAACTATAACTACCTTGTCACACACCAATCAATGTAACTTTACTTGTGAAGTACCCTAACGTCAAAGAAAATACCCTTGTTGGGGACATGAAGCCAAGTTTAAAGTCTCCTTTCCATTTACACTCTAGTTTGCAATCTTCAATGCGTCCATCACTGGTCTACGTTTGGTTTCTGGAAAACCTTTATGTGCGGAAATGTAACCTCACTCAAACGTATTGTGAAATGCGTTCCGACGACATCTACAAACCTGTAAGATCATTCAACCCAAGACGAATTTACTCTTCCTGCTCGTTGCTTACTATTGCAAAACTAATTACTTTGTCACAACCATTCCATATTCCCGGGGAGGCTGGGGTTGAGGGCGGAAGGGATTAGCCTAGTAGCAACACTTCTTGTCTCCTCGTTCAAGAGAAAAAAGGCACGCAAAGTGATGTCTTATTTTAGCGCAGTTGTGATCTGTAAGTTGTTTGAGCTTGCCATGGCAGTTTGCCATTGTTTTGCTATTGTTGTCCATAAACATTCTCGCTACATTTTACTAGAATTTGATATGAGAAATAATGATAGCTCTAAATATCACTTAACAAATACTCAGCAGATGTAGGAAACGCATAAAAGTCCAAAATTAATTAACCAATAAGTGGTCTCCTGGGAGCGAGAATGATAGAAAATTGCTGGTTTATGCGACGTCATTAAAATTCTGAAACATATATTAAGGCCACCACAAAGCTGCTCTTTTAAATCTATCTAGGCCAGGGGGGAGGAGCGGATTCTGCCCGCACGGACTTTGGACGTTCGCAAATTTTGTAATAAGCGAACTAAAGCTACCAAATTTAGTGACTTTTCCTAAAATTTATCTGGGAGCAATTGGCATAGCAAGTCGTTGTCCATCGGCTCCAAGTTTGACGTTAAAATAGCAACCATTTTTGACAGGCCGGGTTTTTTTTTCAGAATTTTACATTTTCACCTTTTTTTTTAATATCACATTTTCAACTTTTTTATATTTTTCTTGAAGTAAGTTTTACAGTTTTAGATCTTATTAGTGTTCTTTTATTGATTTTGACTACTTGATCAATTTTGGCGCTTTTAAATGGTTCTGGAAGAATCAAGAAGTCCAAGATTTCGGATCCAAGATGGCCACCGTTTAAGAACATGACGCAATTCGTACGTCATATGACGTCACCAGATCATGTTGTGGACCTCAAAGGGAAGAGGTTTGAACGTAGCATCTGCCCTCTAAGTTTTGGTTGTCATAGCCTTAATATTTCAGGAGGGGGGCCGGAATCCCCGGTCCTAGCTGAAGAGCAAAAAAGCCTGGTCTGAGTAGGGTTAATATGTTCACAAACCAGTAAGATAATTCATTAAGGAAAGTCTCACCTCGACACATTGCTACAGGGCGCACATGTGAGCTTGGTTGCTTGAGCTCAGCCCAGTTTGAAATTTGATCAAATTCGTGGCAGCTCGATACACGGGAGTTCTCGAATTTCATGAAACCGACATTTTTGTGTTACTTTTCAATTTTCAAGTATCGTAATAATGTAAAAATGTCATCTCCGTAAGTATGAAGAGAAACTAGGAATGTTAATTTTATTAGCTGCCTCATTTAATTTTTTGTACTGACTTTGTTGGACGCCAGCATAGCGGACATTCTGAAGAGAGCTGTAGACCTAAAAATCGTTGTTAGCTGTTTGTTTTTACCTACCTTTGAACTTCTTTGTTTTTAAATGTCGCTCATGTAAGCAAACTCATTTTGTCATAATGATGAAAACCAAGAATAAGCAGTGCAGATGCGTTAAACGACATCTAAGCCTACCCATGAGCAGGTCTAGCTGTTTATTGATTGTTATTTCACAATTAAATGTGGTCTAGACACAGCTTAAGATAAATGCCGTTTAATTAATTAGAATTTGCTTGCGAAACCTCACTTTTGATCACGTCTTTCTTAAATCCGGTCTAAACTTCGTTTAAATAATCGTCCCTTAAAGATTTCATGGGTTTCGAGGAAGGGACCTCATCCACATGTACTGATGAAATTGCTTCTTCTCATACTCGACCAGTGAAGTTTTACAGAAGGGCCTTATCAAAGTCGTCTGGGTTGACTAGGACTGAGTACCTTGTTTAACGAGATGCAACTTAATTTCAGGAATTGTACGAGTCGCACGATTCGTGTAAATAGACTACGCTCCTTCTCGAATAAGTTAGCGTTATTTACATAATAGTCGTGCCATTCATCACTTGGGTCAATTGCACGTATGATACACTTTGTTTTACGTCTCGTACGACAAGTATGAGCCGCACCACTAAAATCAAAACCTTCACGAGTTGTGGGAGCAATGACCATTGGATATGCTTGACCAGTCACATGGACCCTGTTAGAAGGTTTACATTTAGTAGAATGACAGGTTGTTTACCATTTACAACAACTTTCCGGAAATTGCGGTTGGAAAGTAAATGATACACGACTTTTCGGGTCGTTCCAGTGGAAATTTTCCGGGAGCAACGGAACGTCTCAAAAGGTAGTCCTGTTTTTCCGGACGGAATGTTCCAAACGGAAATTCGTGTACCATTTGTTCCTACCTAATCTTTGATAAAAGTTTCAGGCTCTCGCAGCCATTTTCTGTCCCAACAACAATTAACTAACGGCAAGGAAAATGTCACTTGTAAAATGACTTCACAATCTTTGAAACTTCTTGGCGATTATTCCAACTCGTTTAACCTGCAATGCGGTCGAATTATCCAGGAGCTGAATTTGTAAGGACGGCGTATAGAAAATAGCTGTGTCCCCAATTAGGGCCCTGTCTTTACAGGGTGCTAGATCACTTGACAGGTAAATGAAGTTATTACTATTATATTATTATTATTACTATAAATACGAAAATTCACCGTCGTGTGTTTGCCTTCTACACAAAACGTTGAATTTGGTCATTTCACGTTGTAGATGTGCACAGAACGGAAAAGAAATATACCAAAAATAACGCACGTGCAGAGGTGTTGCTTTGTTAATCAAAGCTTTTGTTTTGCGACCTTCTCGTCAGCCATCGCCGTCGTGCAAATTTTTTGTTAAATGGCAGGGATTTCTGCAAATGGTAAGCGCCAGACCCGAACGGAATTTTCCCAATACGGAAATTTGCTTACCATTTGCCCAAACCGACCCAAACGGTAAAGCGACCGGTTTGCCCGTGTAAATGGTAAACAAACACAGTCAGTCTTCCTTCCTAACCATGAATACCCCAGGGAAGCAGGATGAGACCCTGCTTATGCCCATGGATAAAGCCTTGCAAAGAAAATCTTAACAGTACGTTTGTAAACAAAAACAGGTGTGAGAGGCCTACATAGTGCACATGTGAGCTTGGTTGCTTAAGCTCAGCCATTTTTTAGAAAACATACGTGTTTTCAGCTTTTTGTGTTTTGTTTTGTGTTTTTTAAATTATTTTGTTTTTTTTTTCTCGAAAGGGTGAAAGGCTTAAAATACTGAAATAAAAAGATTTTTTGTATAGCAGGCATATATTCTACACTCAGAGTATGAAAATCTTTCATTTCCGCCATTTTTGATAACTCTGATTTTGAGAGAAATCCAAAATGGCGACAAGTTTAGCTGTCATTATGGATCATATCATAGGCTCATATAACGCCTCACATGGACGCTATGACCTACTTTGAAAATATTGTAAAAACAACGAAAACCCAAAAGAGGGTGGCGGTATGAGGTTGCTTGAATGTCTGAGGGCTAACACTCTCGGAGTTAAGGAGGGAGGCGTTGCCAGCCATCCCCCTCCATTTGCCATGACATTTCAAGCTACTATGAATTAAGCTACCTAGCTGAGGCTTTCTGTGGCTACTAGAGATGTATTTTACCGCAGATGAAACGAATTAACCCTATTCAGACGGGGCTTTCTTGGTTTTCTGGCGGATTCTACCCACTCTAACCCCCCAAACTCCCAGAACATCAATGCTGTGACAACGAAACTTAGAGGACGGATGAGGTAAAGTCGCACACGAGCCAAGGAGGCCAACACGGACGGAGCTTATCCCGGTTTCTGTAGCATGAGGCAAAAGAGAGTATCGCTATTCCCTTCTTGACGGGGTACTAGTCCATCGCAGGGTTACCCCAAGCAGTATGTCGCCGGTACCCATTCATACACCTAGGTGGAGAGAGACAATGTGGGGTAATGTTTATTGTCTAAGGAAACGACACGATGGCAGGGACTGGGTTTCGAACCACCGACCTTCAGATCTGAAGTCCAACGCGCTAGCCACTCCACCACCGCGCCTCCACTAATTTTGCAATGTATCTGGAATTAAATGGTGAAACAGCATTCGTAATTATTGTACCGATAGTGAGACCAAATTGTTTCCTTTGGGGTCCGTAACATGAGCGGATGACTAAAAACGACGTTATGTTTTAAAACGGTGGCCATCTTGAATTTCTTCATTTTATCCAAAAACTACGAAAAGCACCAACATTTACCGAAAAGTAATCAATATCAATAAAGAACACCAAGATAAGTTACTACAGGAAAGTTATTAAGTGGCCGCCTTAAGAAATAGAGTTCTATTAAAAATGTATTTAAATTCTATTTGCCATTTTCTATTTGAGTTCTATTTGAAGTGATGGTATGCATTCTATTTAAGTTCTATTTGGATTCTAGTTAAACACTATTTAATTTCTACTTAAACTCTACTTAAAATCTATTTAATTTTTACTTAAACTCTATTTAATTTCTACTTAAACTCTACTTAAATGCTATTTAGAACCTATTTAATTCCTACTTAAGAGGGGATGTCCACTAACATCGAGCGAGTGGCGGCACATGATGAAAAATAAAATTCCCTCACAAATTTTCCATGGATACCCTATGGCAATCTAAGAAATGTGGTGGCATTTTTTTCGTGAAAAATTTTTTTAAGCCCGAAAAAAAAATTTAACATGTTTACGCCACACGTGTCCTGTAAACACGCGAAATAAACGTGTATCATACCTTCTCGTAAACTTCGCTCTGTTTGATTTGTACCACAGAAAACCCCCATTTTAAGCGTGGAAGTTTGCTTTTAAGGTGTGTAGGAAGTAATTGAGTCCTGTTTTAGATCTGTGAATTAATTTTCAAGGTCATGGCGAACTGCTGAAAATCACTAAAATTCGCTTGCTTTGAATTCTCAATTTGGCACAGTTTTTCAAGAGAAAGTTTTCCTCCCTGGTAAAACACCAAATCACTTGAAATTCAGAATTCTTGAAAGACGAAATACCATTCTAACATCAGGTTTAAAAATTAGTTTCGGGCTTTTTATCAGCACCGAGTACAAACGCTCTCAAAATCCCGATAATTATAGCATTAACCTGTCAACCAGTACAAACAATAGGCTCGCGCCTCCGACCGAATTGCCGAAAACTTGGAATTTTTCCTTGTTTCCTTTGGTATTTGGATGAAAAGTACAGGATAAAGGTCATATCTAGCTTACCTTGAATACGATTTTGTCTAAATGCCAGGTTTTGTCAAGTTTTAGGTGTACTGTTCAAGGGCCATCTTGACGCGTGGAATCGACCGTTATCTCCTGGTATCTCCAGATTGACTTTCAAGTAATGAGTAACGACTCTGCCAACACATTCACATCCCTTAACGAATGGCAAATGAATTTTTAAAATCTCCCAGTGTCAATTCCCTGAAGAAACTAAATAACTTTGTAGCGTGATCTCCACATTCATCTCAGAAACCGCACTGTTATTATGGTCTGATTTAACTAAATTTGTCTGTCACGCAACGGGTTATGGTCAAGTCACAGGATAGGTTTTGGTGATGCAGGGACGGATCCAAGGGGGGTGGATTGGGTGGCTAGCCACCCCCCTCTTTGGGGTCGTTTAAGCTTGAAATTATGAAAGGGAACAGAACTATCACTGAGGTAATTTTGTCTTTGAATATTCTGATATCGTTCTGTCAGGTCAGCCACCCCCCTTTCAAAAATCCTGGATCCACCACTGTGATGGCATTGCAAAAATGGGGGAAAAAATGGAAAGATTAGGACGTCTGAAATAACTTAAGCTATGAAAGAAATTATACAAGATAGAAGGCGATGTAAATAGTGATGGCGTTTGTTTCAGCAAATCGACCGGAATGACCGTTTCCCGTTGCCGGACTACCTCAATGTAAAAACAAACCGCAGAGATAGCTGATTTTTTTTCCCATGATTTAAACTAAAGCATATCGAAGGCTAACAAAGTAGGCATCTATTTGTTTTTTACAAGTTTCCTGAAAATTTTAAGTTCACTTTTCTCTATAATCGTAAGTTTTCAATGCGTAGCACTTGGCTACAACTGTGTTTGTTTTACTCACATTCCGTCCTCCTGTTTGGTGTCATGTTACACCGCCGAAGTTATGCCTGAAATATCTTTCGACCAGTAAAATAGAGTGATACTACATATGACGGGGCTATTCACCACACAATTCTGACCTGTGCAAAACAAGTTGCAGATTACCTAGTTGTACATTTTGTGACGTTCTGGCGAGAGGAAAAAATTGTCACGTGTTCACTAGAAGAAGAAAGTATTAGCTTCCGATAGTCTAAAATAGCAAACATTGATATATTTTTTTATATCTTATGCAGAGTTCGACTTTTCAAGAGTTCGACTTTTGAAGTCTAATTAATTTCACGGTGAAGGATTTCAATATTATTTGGGAGCCACCAGTGTTGCGTCGAGGAAGGCGCCTCGAGAAGCTGCCATTTGCGGAAATGATTTTCTTGTTGGAAATCAGGCGTGTGAGAATTTCGGGTGCGGCATTATTGGAAACTAGACAAAATGTCTTAAGTACGGATCGACTTTGAGTAAATGTTCAAAAACTGATAATTTTCGCGAAAAAAAAAGAAAAAAAAGGAAAACGCCAGATTTAACACGCAGCAGTTGTAGAGCGCTTCCCCTATATCGCGCCATTGTAAAAGGATAGGTTCTTTGGAGTTCTCGCAGTCAGGACCCCTGTCACCGAGTACAATAGCCAATCAAACCATTATCTCCCTTGGCTGCGAATAGAGGTCACTTATTCTTTTCAGAAACTAGTTGCAGGCGTTTGCGCCTCTTACAAGCGATATGAACAAGCAGTTGCTATTCCAGTTGCAAAAAAAGACTTTTCGGGTCACACTTGCAGTATTGGAATCAGCGATACCCACTCAGAAGTTGAGCTTCGTTGATTTTCTTTTAGCACGCGCAAAAGTATTTTTAATTAGTATTCTTAACATGGACCATTTGCCCATCCCATCGCTCTTGTCTGGGAATAGCGCAGAGGGAACTAATCGACGTTGGTCGTGTTGAGTTCTACCAGGGCTGTCTAAGTATGCCTCGAACGGGAAAGTGAGAAAAGCAGACCGTGGAAATGACAAGTCGGAGTCCAAAGCCATTTTGCAACACATCGGTGTCTTCCCTCCAGTGGGCTCTGGTAAGTACACTTTTTTCTCATACCCAGTTTCGTACATTCCTCCCTGTGATGGCAGACGTCATTAAGCAGATTCACTACTATACCAGCCCTGAAGACAGTCAGCTTCCGGCTACCACTGCAGGGCCTGCATGGCCACCATAGTTTGCGCATTAGTACTAGGAGCAGAGCTGGGCGTGGTGTTCAAACTCTTGGCTCCCTTCCCTTCCCATGGAGGGAAGGGAGCCTGTGACAGCAAGGCTGGCGGAGACTAAGTCGGATACATTTGTCCTCCTAAACTCCGGACACGATATCAAGATCCCGGTGGAGAACCATCCTTAAGTGTCATCCGGTGCGCGTCCATTGCAAGCCGTTTAGTTGCCACTTGGAAGATCGATGGTGTGAATATACAGTTTTCTAAAGAAGGAATCCGTCCGTGTATGAAGAGCATATGGCGTGGGACCTATAAGACCAATATCTGCGCTGAAAACTAAGGCCCTGTCATCTGATGGTCTACCGTCCATAGCAGTGCTCTAAGCGAAACCGAGTTCGTTCTCCTCAACCGTGAGAAGACGGAGAAAAATCGCACAACCAACTTTCCCATTGACAAACAAGGGGGTTACTTTCTAGAGAAACTGTGGTGCTGCATCGGTGGGGAAGCGAAACACAAAACTTTGTATTTATCAACTGAGTTGATAAGGTAAATTGAGCCACCGTGAAGAGATTGAAAGCTGACGTTTCGAGCGTTAGCCATTCGTCACAAGGATGGTTCTCCACCTTCGTCGCCTGCACTGCTCAGAAGATCAGGCGGAAAGCGACAAAGAGCCCTAAACATCAGGACTCCTTGTCATGATGAGTTTCAACATGAGTTGAGTTTCAAACTCAACTTAATTTCGAGTTTCATGTATAAAATTGTAATCCGCTAGGTTTGCCATAAAATGGTTTCACAAGCTTATAAAGAACGAAAAGGACGGTTCCGGCACCCCTAGCCACATCCCTGGTTTGGGCTTGAGTAAACTCAACATACATTTTTACATTCTCACTCCTGTCTTGACCAACTTTTGAAGACCAATACATAGAGACCTAATTATAATTTCTTTTTCAAAGCCCTAGTAACAGGCAAGGTTTTGGCAAGGCTTCACTGCCGCTAATGATACTGATAAATACATAAATACCGTTAACTGCCACTTATAAACCCAACCGCTTACAAGCCCCCCCCCCCCCCCCCCGCCCCCTCGGTTATAGGCCCATCTACCTGTAAACAAATTAATACATCCGGTATAAGCTCCACCGGATATAAGTCGCCCTCTAGTTTTCCCTGTTTCCTTAATATTAAGCACTCTCACAGAACACTGCGAAGATGAACTCTGAGCTTCTGTTTTGTTACGTTCCGGTTACGTTCGCGTTGTTTTTGATTTTGTTGTTAAATTAAAATTGAAATGAATTCGATTTATTGTGACGTTTTAAAGGTTAATTAAAAACTGGTAAATTAAAAACGTATTTCGATCAACACTGCTGTGGCTCATTTCGAAACTTATAAGCCCCCCCGGATATAAGCCCTTCCGTTTACAAGCCCACCCAAAACCCCTTACAAAGTTGTATAAGCCCAGGGCTTATAAGCGGCAGTTGACGGTAATCGGTCCTTGGGTCCACAGATTTTCAAAGTTCTCATTGCTTTGCTTTTGTTTGTTTGTTTTTTGCTTGCTTGTTGTTGTTGTT
Source organism: Siderastrea siderea (assembly GCA_964030785.1). Lineage (NCBI taxonomy): Eukaryota > Metazoa > Cnidaria > Anthozoa > Scleractinia > Rhizangiidae > Siderastrea > Siderastrea siderea. The sequence goes on along the minus strand of OZ034977.1, from coordinate 35,017,177 downwards.
GTTGTTGTTGTTGTTGTTGTTTTTTGTTTCCTGTGCATTTCCCCCTCCAAGTCAAACCCGACGTCAGATAAAATCAAGTGCGTGACATTTTGTTGCGTGACTCAAACTCAACAGGCTTGTAAGCTTTCGGCAAGAAATTGTCGTTTCGAAATTTTACAACGAAAACAGATCAAGAAAAGACGTCCTATAGGAGAAAACTCTTTTGAAGTTCAAATAAGGCAAAATCATTTTATTCCTGAAGGAGGCGGGATGGAAATAAGTCATTTGGGTTGATTGCCAATACGCGATGCTTCAGTGATGTTGTTGACCCCGGACGCCAAGATGGTTATTATGAAAGAGTACGCACAGAACCTGATATTTAGACAATACCATATTCAGATGAGCTAGACATTACCTTTCTGCTGTGGATTACAACCGAATACCAACCAAAATAGAAGAAATGTCCACATTTTCGGTTATTTGGTCGGAGGTATGTGCCAGTTGTTGACGTGTTAATGTTGTAATTATCGGGATTTTGAGAGTGTTTGTACTCGGCGCTGATAAAAAGCCCGAAACTAATATTTAAACCTGGTTTAAGAACGGCATTTCCTCTTTCAAGAATTCTGAATTTCAAGTGATTCGGTGTTTTACCGGGGAGGGAAACTTTCTCTTGAAACACTGTGCCAAATTGAGAATTCAAAGCAAGCGAATTTTAGTGGTTTTCAGCAGCCTGCCATGACCTTGAAAATTAATCCACAAAACAATAATTTGACTCAAATTACTTGTTAACTCTTCAACAGCAAATTTCTAAGTTCAAAACAGGATTGTTCCATGACGCGAATTAAACAGAGCGAAGTTTACGAGAAGGTATGATTCGCGCTTATCCGGGGTGTTTGTAGAGACACGTAGTGCGGTAACGGTTTTTTAACTATTTGGAGGTTTAAAAATAGTTTCTCAACAAAAAATGCCACCACGTTTCTAGAGCTACCATAAGGTATCTCTGGGCGAAAAATGGAGAATTTTGATTTTTCATCATGTGCCACATATTTTCGATTTCGCTCGGTCTTAGTGGACATTTTGCCTCTTAAGGACGTTCGCGCTAATTGTTTCTGCGCATCCTTACTGCGCACGCAATTCACTGCTACGTCATGCATTGAGCGCGCGCGCTGTTGGAGAAATGTGGAGATATATAGCGCAAGTGGGCACTTTAGTATCTATGCACGGTTTTAACTCTCTTAATTGTTCGGTGCCCCATATTTTCTTTTGATAAATCACTTTCTCTGTCAATTATCTACGTTTTGAGAAAAATTAAAGAAAATCTGTATCGTGGAAGTTTCATTTTTTTTCAACTTTTCTGCCCTCGCATCATCGAATTATGCTATTATTGTAGCTGCACGGTGTTCGCAAAAGTCCATCTTAGAGGACGAGTTTAACTAAAAGGATGACACCAGCTCACATTGTTTACTTGACAGACCCACTTAAATAAAAGTTGACTAAGAAAGTGGGTCTACAGCGAATCATTTTAAATATTTTTCAACTAACAAGCACTGAGGCCATGTCCAGTTGCGAGGGCCGATTTGTCAAAATTGGGGTAGTTTTCCACGCGCTTTATTTTGAAAACGAAGTCGGTGACCCCCCAATTTTTTTGCATTTCTGACATAGGTAACTCATTATCTGACTGTAGCCAAAGTATGAAAAAAATCTGTATTGTAGAAGTTTTTCGCGCGAACGTCCTTAAACTCTATTTGAAAGCTGTATTTATACCTATTTAATTTCTATTTAAACTCTATCATATATTTATTTTTATTTAATTTAAAATCTATTTAATTTATATTTAAATTCTATTTATTTTCTACTTAAATTCTATTTATTTTCTACTTAAACTCTATTTATTTTCTACTTAAGTTCTATTTATCTTCTACTTAAACGCTATTTAATTTCTACTTAAATTCTATTTATTTTCTACTTAAACTCTATTTAATTTCTACTTAAATTCTATTTAATTTCTACTTAAATTCTATTTTATTTCTACTTAAATTCTATTTATTTTCTACTTAAACTCTACTTGATTCCAACTTAAACTCTATTTAAATTCTTCTTTAAGATTAAGTTCTCTCAAAATTTGTCAAAACTCTATTTATTTAGATTAAAGTCTTGGAAGTGACACATATCTATGTTAATTGCAGCTAATTTCATACCTACATGTACAGTGTAATAATAATAAAAATCGTCCTTCCCCAGAGGCCAAGAATTGCCAAGACATTATCGTTACTTAGAAATTGAACCAAGTAGAGGCTATAGATATGTAGAGAATCATGTATACTAACAAACTGTTTTATTATGCGTTGTTGCAGTCATGCACTGAAAATTTTTCATTCAGTAAATGCACATTTACAACCTTCCTTAATTATGATATCTAACAGTATTTAAACAACTTTTAAGTTTAAAAAAAAAATACAATCAGCAATCTGGTTTGATTGAAGCCTAGACCTGATCAGCATCAAGAAACATTTTAACAGGTAAACTCCATGCATTGTTTATACTGCTGCATATAAAACTGCTTTTACAAAACTCAGCTGTTACTACAGAAATACATCAATTAAGCTAATAATATATAAGCTTAAACTTATAAGGCTTACATTACTGAGTGGACTGATCGAGCAATCATTTTGTTGCGCAAAAACGTTTTTTAAAATAATTTTTCCCTTGAAATCTTTTGCTGTTAAAAATTTTCAACTAAGACTGTGTTAAAAGATTTGATCACTTAAAAGTCTTAATTAGCAGTTCATGGTGTCGTGTAGTTAGTTAGCAGTCGCATGATCCAAAGAAAAAGGGCATCGACAGAATTTAGTGCCATGTTATTAAGCAACTTAGCTGATTGAGCGATTCAGCAACCCCTATTAGTGACTTGATATTCCTCTGGTGATGGTCCAAATGCCAGTCTCTCTCAACAACATTGAGTTGAATCGAATACAGACTTGCATCGTGTCTATATATCGATCTGCAACAAAACATTGAGTGGTCAAAATCAGTTTATATCTTAGTGATTCTGCACATTTTAAAACATTCTCGAATAGCACATGGTGAGCGATCCTCACCTGAAATCATCATCATTTTGAAGCCTGCAGACTTCCAAAATTGTAATTTGCTTTAACGTACCTCCTTCTGAAGAAGCTTAAAGAGTAGTTGGTTCACATTTTGTTGCTCTGGTACATAATTTCAGCTCAAAAGAAGTGAAAACTCTCCGCTTGAAATATCCCTCCGCCCCCACCGAAGTGATTACAACGGTCTCTCTCCGAGCCCGCAGTGGTCTAGCTGCTGACCGAAAGTGCTCATTCGTTCCCAGGCTTCTCAGTTATGTATTGCGAAACTTATACCAACATGGCCGCTACTTCAACGAAGACCTGCTGTTCTTTCCCATTTCAAAGGAAGCATGATGCTTTCAGTGGTGACTGGGAACAATTTTTGTCTTGCAAAAGTTCAGAATTATGGATTGCAATATTTTTGAAAATGTATTACGAAGCGAGTGACTAGGACCATAATATCACATCGATCAGAAGCAACAACTGAGATAATCGAGGTAAATTGCTTTCTTTGACTGCAGTATTTCAATGTATACTTTCAACACCTTCAATTTAGTGAAAAATCATAGTAAGCATATTAGTCCATTTTCACAAAATTCTTGCAGAAATTGAAATACCATCAAATTCAATCGGTAAACCAATTCAATCTCTAAGTCAATCGGAAACCAGTGTTTTGGTTTAAATAACACTTTGGATTTTAGTAATTCAGGATGTGCCATAACCTTATTGCTGCTTATTGTTGCTCTATTTTACTGGTAATAAATTCGTTGCCTTCATTTTTTGTAGGGTCAATAACAGCTGCAAACAGTTGTAATCATAAACAGTTATTCAGCCCCACGGAGTATGCTGATGTGCTACTCACTGAAATGAAACAAATGTATATCTATATATATAGTGTTAAACTAGAGGTGCAGAATTTTACTCTAGATTAAGCCGTGGTAATCAATTTAAAGTTATTTTCCAGTAGATTTTTTCATAAATACAATTTTGATAGCTTCCTGTAATAGATTACAAACAGATGACTTTCCTCTGTTTAGGTTGCAAGTAGTTTTCAAATAGAACTATTTATAATCTATTTTCATACCTGGTAGCGAATTGCAAATATAAATAGATCTATTTTTAACGACATGTTTTTTAGATAGCACACAAATAGATTTCTTAGCTATTTATGTTTTTAAATAGACTTTAAATCCAGCTATTTATGTTCTATTTTCTCATTTGTCATCACATTTGTAAATATAAATAGATCTATTTTTAATAATGCTTTTCTAAATAGCACACAAATAGAAAGCTGTCTTGTTTATGTTCACAGATAGACTTCAAATAGAGCTATTTAAACGCTATTTTCATAACAATGTGGACTCGTAATTTGAAATAGATTATAAACATATCTATTTAAGATCTTAAATACAACACAAATAGATATATTTTAAATTAATTTTACAATTAGATTTTAAATAGAATTCAAATAAATTGCAAATAGAACTAGAATTTTAATAATTTAAAGTAAATAGTCTTAAAATAGAATAAAATTATTTTAAATAGATTAAATAGAATTTAAATTGGTAATAAATAGATTACAAATAGACTTGATTTCTTAAGGGGGTGTTCTTGCTAAAAAGCGGTCCACTCGATTTCGCAACCAAAAATAGTTTTCCTTTATTTTTTGTTTGTGAAAAGGGTTTGATACACACACATGTATCAAAACCACTTTATTTATTTTCCAATTCTTTATTTTTGCTTTGTTACAAAAACCAGTTTTGCCCGCAACGGGGTTTCCGGCGGTGATCGAAAGGTGAAATTTATGGATTTTGAGAGGCGCGCTACGGCCACTTAAATGCAGCTTACGAAATTTTGTTTCGACCTACCATCTAAGGCAGATCGGCCAAGTTCACAGGCAAAATGTGGAAAAAGTTGATAAATTTTGAGCACGTCAGGTAAAGTTAAAGACAACCTACTGTGAAGCTTATAATGAGATCCCAAAAATAGGCCAAATACAAGAAACAATTTCGTATCGTTTGCGGCCTAAATTGGGTTAAAAAACAACATCACAGCAAAGTTCTTACCTTATTTAATCAATTTGTAAGTTCAAACATGCGGGTATCTCCCTGGATCACAAGCGAAAACAGGTTACAACTCCGCCATTGACAGCGTGTTAACATAAATATCGCTCGTGTCAAGGGTCACTGACGTATTGCTAGAAGTTGGCAAAAGTACATTTTTCGGGGATGCTTACCCATTGCTGTCCACCAAAATAAATGTCTTTAGCTTCCTTAATGCTTGTACATCCAATATTGATCCAGAACAGGATGAAAGTTGCGTTAAGTTGACAAATATTCATGGCGGGTGACGCTCGACAAAGTAAACAACGTCGGGCATCGTAGGTGATTCAGGGAATACAAGGAATACAAGGCTCCTCAAGCCTCTTCAAGGAATACAAAACATTTTCAAGATCCCTAGAAAAAGACGAGACGTTATGTAATGGAACTCTAACAGTGAATTTAGACTGTTCAACACCTCCTGCAACTTGGACGCGATCGAGGCAGGAAAATATAATTTGAAAAGTTGCAACGAAAATCGTGTTAGTAGTCCAGTCTCACCTGCCGCCAGAAGGTGAAATGAAATTATTTTCCACAAAGTCGCCTGAGTTTCCGTTATAGTCTTGGTTCTAGTCGTTCGGTAATGGACTGTAGAAATCTTCTTTTGAGTAGAAATTGTGATGTTCGCAGTAGTTAGAATTACTGATCTCAGAAGACTTGGGTCGACCCTAACAAGATTCTTGGAGTGTGCTTACGTCACAGTTTGTCACACAATCTTACCAACGTCGCGCGACTACCTTAGAATCCCTTGCGCTTTAGGCGTTGGGCACTTTATGATAATTTATGGAAAGTGGTTAACAGTTTTCATCTGGCAAGTGTGTAAACAAAAGTGCGAGCGTGAAGGGACGCACTGGCGTTCACCCAAAATATATAGAGGATATCACACGGCGGCGCAAAGATATGAATTTTATTTTCGAGTGGTAAAAAACAATTATTTTACGAACGAGTGCAGCGAGTGAGTAAAATATTGTTTTTTTACCACGAGGAAATAAAATTCATATTTTCAAGCCACCGTGAAATTTTCTTTTTATTATAGAGACAAAAGTATTTTTGCACAAACAACAGTGTAAGAGCGGGAAATGACGTCATCGATATCCTCACTAGTGAGGATATGGAAAATACGCCACTCAAGTCCCGGATGTAATTTCGTATGAACTTTACGAGCGGTCTATTTTCCTCTAAAACACTCTTGTCTAGATAATAAATGGAAAATACGCCACGCGAGTCCTGGATGTAGTTTCGTGTGAACTATTTTCCACTAAAACACTCCTGTCTATGTCATAAAGAGGTATACGTCACAACGCATGGTACAAGGTCAAATATGAATTAAAACCGTTTCAAATATAGTAAGAAACGTGAGTTGTTCTTAAAAGCAATTGAGAGAGAAAACGTTTCAGTATACTTACGAGTAGTTACGTACAATAAATCCATCATTAAATAAATATTATTAAATATTATTATTATTATTATTATTATTATTATTATTATTATTATTATTATTATCATTGTAGATATCTATAAGCGCATGCGAGTTAAATTTATGGAACGGAATAACTCTACACTGACAATGGAGACCCTTAACAAAGACCTTTCCCGACATCTACATTACACAGTTTTTAGCAAGGTTTCGTTAGTGCAGTAGGCTGTCGGCATAGCATGCTTTCTATGGTCGTGAAGAAAGCGTACTTCAACACGAAGGATCTGATCCTGATCAGGGCAGATTTCTATAGGTCCTGTAGTTCAAGGCTTCAGTGCCAGAAATTACTTAACTTCCAAACTCATTTACACTGCAGACAGTTCTCTACTTAAAACAAGAACATTATTCTACCTTGTTTCTTGGCTTACTTAATAAAGAGGAATTCACTTCTCTGGTTTATAGGGAAGTTCAAAATGCGAACTCAGCGCCTTAATCATGGTGACGTTGAATTTAGGTAACGTGTTGAGCCCGACTTGATCGCACACGTCATAACCATCAAAAGTTATTGGCCGGGTGACTGAGTCCCACCTGGAGGCTTATAATCTCATCTATAGTATTCTGCCTTTTCTTCTCATCTAGGTAATTCAATCCATTTTCCATGAGGCTTTCATCATCTTTATCAAATTTATGTAATACTTATAGTCTTCTGCTTGATGCCAATCTTAAAAAAAAAAAAACCTTAGTTGCACCTGAACCTTTGTAATTCATTCACGTCTCTTAAATCTTCTCCCTCCAACTATTCTCTGGTCATTGTCATGTCCGCTGCCACCTGTACTAAATCAGCTTTTCGCAGTTTCCTCGCCAATATCAAATCGCGTTGTGGGGCACTCTTTTACCCTCTCAGTCCAAAAAACTCGATCCTCCCCCTCTTGGTTTCTGAAGTGCCCACCCCCATGTCGCACAATTCTTTTGTTACTTCATGAACACTTTCCAATTCTGTTGCCCTCCCCCCCGTGGGTGGGGGGGGGGAAGGGGGGCACCAAAGTGCGCTGCTAAGTAAGAGAGACAGCAGCTAAAGTTAAGTATATAAATGGGTGCCAAATTCTGGCAAAAATAACAACACGAAACACACGAAAGTTGAGGGCCTTTAGCCGAACCGACCCAGGGCGACTGAAAGCCCAGATACAAACGTCGCGAAAATAGGATATTCTAGCGTTTTGGCTTATCCTTGAGGTATAAACATGTGTATCAGAAAGGGATACATTCTTGCTCTAGGTTATGAAAGGGGTGCCATTTGGGTGAAAAAAAAACTGGTATATTAAAGGGTAAGGGTTTGAGCCTAGGGGTGGAGCCTCCCTGTATAAAACTTTACTGCTCATAGCTTGGATTCTAGTGCCAGTCACGTCTTTCATACAAACCTTCTGATGTTGCTGTCTTGTCGTGCTCCCCAAAGCGGGCAATAGACAATATTTTACCGCTCGAAAATAAAATTCCTATCTTCGCGGCGCCGCGTAATATCCTCTATATATTTTTGGTCAATGCTAATGCTCGCACTTCTTTTTTCACACTAGCCAGATGAAAACTGTTAACCACTTTCCATAAATTATCACAAAGTGCACAGCGCCCAAAGCGCAAAGGATTTTTTAATTTTTGTTTTCGCCTGCTACTAGACAAATTGTGACATAAGCAAACTCCAAGAATCTTGTCGGGGTCGTCCCAAGTCTTCTGAGATCAGTAATTCTTACTCAGGCGATTCTGACTACTGCGAATTTCACAATTTCTACTCAAAAGAAGATTCCTACAGTCCATTACCGAACGACTAGAACCAAGGCTATAACTGCTATAAATGGTCACACCCACTCAGCCAATCAGCGTCCAGCATTTCGATGCTCTATATTCCATGAACTGTCTTAATTTATGTAAAGTGGCGGGGGCTTTGAAGCACAGGAAAATTGCGGGGTAAAATTACAGAGAATTTCTGCATTCATTAGTCGTTCTATATAGAGCATACTAATGAGGCATTGTTTTCCTTTGTTTGGAAGCCTCATTAGTATGCTCTATATAGAGCATACTAATGACTACGTACAAACTACTAATGAATGCACAAATTCTCTGTGAATATTTATAACTAAATCGATAAAATCAACAGCTTCAAAGGCTAGAAACACTCATTATTTCTTGCGTTTTAACAAAAAATGCAATCTTACGGTATAATAGCATAGCAAAAAGCAAATCGAAAGAAAAACGATTGTTTTACATGAAATACGAACTGTTCAGACCTTAATTGAAACAGAAGGACAGACTTGTTTCTCCGTGTTTGCCAGACTACGAGTGTTGTACTTGAACTTGACTTAATTTGGCCTCTTGGAGTTTCCTGCGGATTCCCCACTTGCTGGTGTCGGTGGTTGTAACCCCTCGAAGACTGCTTTCACCGGTGTAAATCTAGAAAATCTTTAGCGGCGATCACTGCCTCGAGTTCCAAATTTCCGTGTATTGGCTCATGGCTGTTTACACACCAACTGCGATAAACCGCGCGGGGAAGCACTCTAAAGCATTGCACCTCAAAGGCATGCGTACAATAGCGAAAATATCGTAAACAAAATAGAAACGTGATTTCAAGGTGAGAACTAAAAAATTAAAATTCAAAAATACAATCTGCACGCAAAAACGAAATTCTTCGTGGGTGTGACCATGTTCTAAGACGGTTAGACAATGAACGCTCGTGTCCTATGGGATATAGCGTCCCTCGCAAGATAGAATGCCACTCGGCTTGCGGCCTCGTGGCATTCTATCTTTGCTCGGGACACTATATCCCATAGAACACTTGCGTTCATTGTCTAACTCTTACTTAGTCGAAAATAATTTCATTTCACCTTCTGGCGGTAGGTGAGTCTGGACTACTAACACGATTTTCGTTGCAACTTTTCAAATTATATTTTTCTGCCTCGATCGCGTCCAAGTTGCAGGAGGTGTTGAACAGTCTAAATTCATTGTTAGAGTTGAACTACATAACGCCTGTTCTTTTTCTAGGGATCTTGAAAATGTTCTGTATTCCTTGAGGAGCAGAAAATTTGAATCAACTACGATACCCGACGTTGTTTACTTTGTTGAGCGTCACCCGCCATGAATATTTATCAACTTAACGCAACTTTCATCCTGTTCTGGATCAGTATTGGATGTACGAGCATTAAAGGAAGCTACAGACATTCATTTTGGTGGACAGCAATGGATTAGCATCCCCGAAAAATGTATTTTTGCCAAGTTCTAGGAATATGTCAGTGACCTTTGACACGAACGATATTTATGTTAACACGCTGTCAATGGCGGAGTTCTAACCTGTTTTCGCTTGTGATCCAGGGAGTTACCCGTACGTTTGAGCTTACAAATTGATAAATAAGGTAAGAACTTTGCTGTAATATTTGCTGTAATGTTTGCTGTAATTTAGGCCGCAAACGATGCGAAATTGTTTCTTGTATTTGGCCCATTTTTGTGATCTCATTATAGGCTTCAGCGTAGGTTGTCTTTAACTTTACCTGGCGTCCTCAAAAATTTATCAACTTTTTCCACATTTTGTCTGTGAACTAAGTCGATCTACCTTAGATACTAGGTCCAAGCAAAATTTCGCAAACTGAATCTAACTGGCCGTAGCGCGCCTCTCAAAATCCATAAATTTCAGCCTTTCGATCACCGCGGGAAACCCCGTTGCGGGCAAAATTGGTTTTTGGCTTGTAGCAAAGCAAAAATAAAGAATTGGAAAATAAATAAAGTGGTTTTGATACATGTGTACCAAACCCTTTTGACAAACAAAAAATAAAGGAAAACTATTTTTGGTCGTGAAATCGAGTGGACCGCTTTTAGCGAGAATGCCACTTAATAGTTTTTGTTAAAGAGATTAAAATTTACAAATCTGAAAACTGCCTATCATGTCAAAATGTGGTTGCCAGGGTAAAGTCATAATTGATGAACAAGAACTTGCTATATCGAATTGTTCCCAGATCACTTTTAGAAAAAGTCACCGACTTTCGAGTCTTTAACAGGCATATCAAAGAAAGTTGAGAGGCTGTCTCCCTAAGAGCGGTCTGGTTGATCTGGCTTGAAAAATAGATGTCGCTCATTTCCTGTTTGTTGAAAGACTTTCATGTACCTATACTAAAACCACAATCCGCTTGATCGGATCTCTTAAATTTTTGGAGTTTTAAGGGATTTTCGGTTCACCCGAGGGAACGCTTGTGAAGGCCCATATCGAGGCTGAAAATTGTACCCAACTTTAAAGATCAATTTAGCGAGAACTAACAAAACCTGTACCAAACAAACACCACAGCCAGTTATAATAAGTCTTTTTTAATCACTAAAGCGACTTTTGTGACCGCTGAGTTTGAATTCAGCTAGCCGTGAGACTTTTACGACACCCCCATTGCACCGCTTAATCAAACACGCGAAGACCGACCAATTTCAAAGCGTATTTTTGAAAAAGTGAGGCGGCCTACTTCAACCAAACCAACACAGCTGAAAAGTAGGCACCATAGGAAATGTCACCAAAGAGAAAAACCTTGCGGCCAGTCCTTGATGAAATAATTATAACTCTGTGAACTTGTCTAATTTCGACGATCTCCAAGTTTTGCCTCAATTTTGAGAGACGTCAACATGAAGCGTGGTGTCAAATTCCCTCGTAGTCAGATCAAAAACCATCAGAAATAAAGGAAAAACCAATTTGATTGTCTCATGGTTCAAGTGGAAGCGAACAAAATATTTTGGAACGACCAAAGCTTGACTTACCTGCGCCCGTTTTCCAGAGGTGAGCTTGTTAGCTTTCGAAGTTCGCTCGATGATTCCACAAGAAGAAAAAACTCTGCCACCCAGACTTTGGCTTATTGTAGTGTATGAAGCGGATCAAGGTGAGTACTTTGTATTTTCCGTTTCATATTAGTAGTAAATCGAAGTTTTTTCACGACGAAACGATGCACATCGAGTGCTGCCAACGTATAAACCGCCATGTTTACCTTTCTACAGCAACCGCTGACCAACTCAAAAGGTAGGCTTATGGCTCATGAGGACGTGGGCGGCAATGAGGCCGATGGGGCTTAGGCGGTGGCTAGGTGGGTGGAGAAGGATTTGGAGATAACATGATTTAATTTTGTGGGGAGAGTCTTCGAATTTAAATTTGTCAAGTGTTAAGCTGAACTAAGTGGTAAAGCCTCTTCTAATCTCCGATATCTGGTGTCCTATAAACAGTAGTACTTTTCTTTTTTAGGACTGCAGCACGAAAACCCTGGGAAAATTTTATTTTGTGTATTGCAGGTTTTCGCACTTCTAAACACACAGCATGAGTGTCATTTAATGAAGTTGCAATAACTGGTAGACAACCAATAATAAAATTTCACTACAGAAAAAAAAACATACATGAATGATAGTGGATGTATACATTTCACTGTCGCCGTGAGCCTTCGCCGTTTTGTGTTATTGCGCGTTGTTCAATCTAAAGCAAGTTAGAACACCTGTGGCTATATATATTCCTATCCACCACCCACTTCAAACTCTTATATTAATGGCTAATGTAGTAGAGTTTATTGTTTGGTCTATCCTTGCAAAACTCAACGCTAGGTAGCAGCCACTTGCCGAAGCAAAAGTATTATTATATTATGATTAACTAGTTTCATAGGCTAATAAGTCCCTCGCACAATTTTTTGCATTTTAGCATCATCTGTTCAACATGAGACTAGAGAAGTTCTCAACCTGTTTTCACAAACCGAAACTAAAGCGCCTGATGCCTTTCCTTTGCTTTTGCCTTACTGCGGTCCGTAATTCGCGAGAAAAAGAAAACTCACCGTACTATCTCAACCAAGTTAAACAAAGACCAATTGTAACTTCCTCGCAGGCGTTTCTGTTGTTTGCATGCGTCCGCAGTGATTATTCAGAGTGATTACTTTGGTCTTGGCCTTAAGACGCTCAGTTGAAAACGTCCTACAACCTACCCAAACAACCCAATAGATCGTGCATATTACAGACTCCATACGCGGGACAACGCGTGAGAGCAAGTCGATTGGTTTGATTTAACTTCTTGTTAATTGAAAAAAAGCTGGGCGTTTTAAACCAAGCAAACACCAAAGTGAGGCAAATCCTAAGTCTGCGCAAATCAGTTACAAGGCTTACTTCAAAAATCGTTAACTTTGTGCGAGTTGGTCCATCGCATGACCCACTGCGGTCTTAAAATGCGCGCCTATTCACGGTTCTGCGCGCATCGCACCTCACGACTTCCTGTGGTTTTTCTGATTGGCACCTCCCTTCGAAAGTTTAAGCAGCAAAAAGTGATTGTTTAGTTTTTGCATTCTAATTTGATGTAAATGTAAGCGAAAATTGTTGAATAAAAAGAATTAAAAAAACTAACAGGAATTGGCGGTAAATTGCACACGGAAGTTTTTAAACGATAGTTTTTTTTTATTTTCTTTGATAAATTTGGCTATAAGGTGAAGCAAATCATATTCGAAGACAAAGCGAATCAATGTAAATTGAAAAAAAAACCATTGCAAAGCGCAAAAAAGGTTTGTTTATATCATTAAAACATATAGACGAGGACGACAATATTTACTTTAACTAGATAATGTTTTTCCATTCACAGGAAAAAAAGTTATTCATCTGTTGAGGAAAATACAAAAAAGAGAACCACATTGATTAAAATGATTTACAAAACTACTTGATCCTATGGAAACGACTACTCCAAATAGCTTCCAAATGTCCTGAGCCATCTCCGTCTTAACCACATCTCTTCCTCGGACACGCTCCTTATCGCCGCTACGCTCAGAATGCTGACATGTCGCTTTAGATCTCCTCCAAAACTTCCCTAACATGTGGCGATGCCTGTAGCATATCCACATGCTATTTTAAACCCTCTTGAGGGAAATAAAATAGGCCAGCCCTTGCAAATGTAAGCTCTTTTTCACAAAAAACCTCTTTGAAAGATGACAACTGATAAGATGATTTGCGACTTCGTCGTTGCAGTCTGCCAACCAAACAAAACCACTTGCACCACACAAAGGACCACAGTTTTTTCCATCTTTGCTTCTCAAGAAGCATCCTGATACACGACTTGGCTGTTTTGAAGAGGCGCGCGAAGGTGCGGGGGATCAGTCGTGAATAAAGTTAATTTGTGCAACTGACACGTGTATTAATTGAATGGAGAAAAACAATCAAGCTTTCTTTTATGGAAAAATTATTGAATCTCTTCGAATGTTAAAAGTATATATATCAATTATATCGTAGATATGTCGCAAATGCTGAGTAGCGAAATCATGTGAGTGAACCAAAAGAACGTGGCACGTGTGAAGTAAACGAAGAAATAAGACTGCCTTTTGTGCACCAATTTTCGTTTTATTGGATTTTTGTTGTTGATCTTTGCAATTTCAGTTGCAGATGCAACTGCAAACTACATTCAATGTTAGCCCCTAAGAGTCCCACTTATTCCGAAATTCTCATAAAAGGTAGAATGAAACTGTAACCCGGGCAGTGAGCCAGCCTGACTCAAACGTTGGTCAGCGGTTGGCGTAGAGAGGTAAACAGGGCGGTCACGGTTAGCAGCACTCGATGTGCATTGTTTCGTCGTGAAAAAACTTCGATGTACGACTAATATGAAACGGAAAATACAAAGAAATCACCTTGATCTGCTTCATACACTACAATAAGCCAAAGTCTGCGCGGCAGAGGTTTTTCTTCTTGTGGAATCATCGAGCGAACAAGCTCACCTCTGGAATATGGACGCAGGTAAGTCAAGCTTTACTCATTCCAAAACACTTTATTCGCTTCCACTTGAACTATGAGACAATCAAATTGGTTTTTCCTTTGTTTCTGATGGTTTTAGATCTGACTACGAGGGAATTTGACACCACGCTTCATGTTGACAGGTCTCTCAAAATCGAGGCAAAACTTGGAGATCGTCGAAATTAGACAAGTTCACAGAGTTATAGTTATTTCATCAAGGACTGGCCGCAAGGTTTTTCTCTGTGGGGACATTTCCTATGATGCCTACTTTTCAGCTGTGTTGGTTTAGTTGACAGAGGCCGCCTCACTTTTTCAAAAATACGCTTTGAAGTTGGTCGGTCTTCGCGTGTTTGATTAAGCGGTGCAATGGGGGTGTCGTAAAAGTCTCACGGCTAGCTGAATTCAAACTCAACGGTCACAAAAGTCGCTTTAGTGATTAAAAAAGACATTATAACTGGCTGTGGTGTTTGTTTGGTGCAGGTTTTGTTATTTCTCGTTAAATTGATCTTTAAAGTTGGGTAAAATGTCAGCCTTGATATGGGCCTTCACAAGCGTTCCCTCGGGTGAACCGAAAATCCCTTAAAACTCCAAAAATTTAAAAGATCCGATCAAGCGGATTGTGGTTTTAGTATAGGTACATGAAAGTCTTTCAACACACAGGAAATGAGCGAAATCTATTTTTCAAGCCAGATCGACTAGACCAGATCGACCAGACCTCTTAATGTCCGTGCGTCCATCCCCCTCCCCCTTTCTTACCACTGGGTAAGAAACCAATGAAGAGAGATAGCAAATTTCAACTAATAACCCTTTCGTTAACCCTATTCAGACGGGGGGGGGGCGGATTCTGTCCTTTTATAACTGTTTTTTTAATAAGGGAGAGCGGATTCTGTCCGTTTATAAATCTTTTTAATAAGCAAGCTAAAGCCACCAAACTTGGTAATTTTTCTTAAAATTTAACTGAGAACAATTTGGTATAGCAAGTCTTTGTCTATTAAGTTTGATGTTACCATGGAAACCACTTTTTGATAAGCTGTTTTTCCAAAATTTTGAATTTTCCTCTTTTTATTAAAAGATCGCTACTTTTTTTAAGTAAATCCGCCCCCCCCCCCCCCCGGTCCCAGAAGATAAAAAAAAAGACCGGTCTGAATAGGGGTAAACAACTTATTCAGCTATAGCCTTCAAAATGGTTTTCTTTTCTAGTTAGTTTTTACAGTGTGCTAAACACTCCCATATTTCTTCTAACATTTGACTTATAATACAATACATTTTTACAGGGATTTATCTTCAAATGCAATCAACTTTTTACCCGGCGACGTTTTTGACAGACTAACAAGGCTACACATTCTGTAAGTCAAAAGTAACCGTTGCGGCACACTCTAAACTTTCTACATGCCATATGTGCGCATGTCACTTTGCAATAACTTTTAAACTGAAGCTACCTAGCTGAGGCTTCCGGTGGCTGCTGGAGATAAGCATTACTGTAAATTTAACCGGTTTTTTTTCTGTTGTTTTTGTTGTTTTTTGTTTTGTTTTCTTTTCTTTTGTTTTGTTTTGTTTTGTTTTGTTTTGTTTTGTTTTAAGAAAGCAATGAAAGAATCCAAATTTTAAACAGCTTATTTTAATGGGATTATCATTTAAAATTGTTTTGTTCTTGGTAACTTTATAGTGTACGAAACACTTCCATGTTATTTCATAAAGAGCATTAGTTTCTTTCTTTTCTAGTTAGTTTTTACAGTGTGCTAAACACTCCCATATTTCTTCTAACATTTGACTTATAATACAATACATTTTTACAGGGATTTATCTTCAAATGCAATCAACTTTTTACCCGGCGACGTTTTTGACAGACTAACAAGGCTACACATTCTGTAAGTCAAAAGTAACCGTTGCGGCATACTCTAAACTTTCTACATGCCATATGTGCGCATGTCACTTTGCAATAACTTTTAAACTGAAGCTACCTAGCTGAGGCTTCCGGTGGCTGCTGGAGATAAGCATTACTGTAAATTTAACCGTTTTTTTTCTGTTGTTTTTGTTGTTTTTTGTTTTGTTTTCTTTTGTTTTGTTTTGTTTTCTTTTGTTTTGTTTTGTTTTCTTTTGTTTTGTTTTAAGAAAGCAATGAAAGAATGCAAATTTTAAACAGCTTGTTTTAATGGGATTATCATTTAAAATTGTTTTGTTCTTGGTAACTTCATAGTGTACGAAACACTTCCATGTTATTTCATAAAGAGCATTAGTTTCTTTCTTTTAAAACTTTACGGAATGTACAACAACTTTCGACAGGAATTTATCATTAAATGCTATCAGCCTTCTACCAGACGGTGTTTTTGACAAACTAACAGGACTACAAGGATTGTAAGTTAAAAGTAACAGATGCACATTAGTAGTATAGCAGGGATGTTTTAGACCCCTTTTGCGCAGGAATCTCATTAGCGTGCCAAGGAATATATTAACTAGGCGACGTCATAGGCTATTGCCTTGGTCTCATGAAATACGTGGAATTCTCATTAAATAGAGGAGGAATACTAATAGGCGTCTTTCTCACTCAATAGCAGCAATAGAAACAAACGACTAGCCCAAACTTGTCCTATTATTCTCAAAAGACCCCATTGCTGTGGACTGCATTAAAGTACAACCAGTTTGACAGGTTTATAACCCGAGTCATGTCGTGAGCAGAAGCCATACTTCTAATTCTCTCCTTAGTTTTCTATAGGTTGATAGCTACCAACCTTCACTACCTCCTACCTCTCGTTGCCATAATTTTCATTTATAAATAGCGACTTTGTCGCTAATTTTAACGGCTTTCTGATTTTAAGAGTAGAACTGATGATGAAAAGCATTACTCTCCTCAGCTTAACCTTTAAAAAAACTTGAACGAGTCTCAGGTACATCATCGTGACATTTTATTCTTATTTTACTTCATATAATTTAATTCGTTGAAACAAGAAGTTATGTTTATTGATGACAATGAATTTTTTTTCAGAGATTTGTCATTCAATAACATTGAAATTCTACCACGAGGACTGTTTTACAACCAGAAGTATCTACACTGGGTGTAAGTGCAACGTAGCACAGCAGGAACTAAACTAACATTACTTTTGAATAATATTTTAGTGCATATCACAAAAAACACGACATTACAAAACAAAACCAAAAAAAGCAAAAAAAATTACCTTTGTTCAAAGTAAATATTAATTGAAGAAAAAGTGAGAACTTAAACAAACAACAACAATAACCTGAGGTAGAGAAAAAGACAAAGTTTGAAGACGAGTAAATACATGTAAGTGAAAAGGGTGAATGCTATTGATGGATGTGAATTATTTCGAATCTACCAAGGCAAACTCAGGGACAAAAATATTTTGCACAGTTCTTACCCTGCTCAAAATTTTTTCTTGGGCCCATTGACGTCATCGCATTAGCTTTGTTACGATCATTTTAACAACAAAGTGTGGAAGTTACATGTTTTTTCACTTAAGACATCTAGGGATATGATTGATGTAGGTAGATGAACGTTATTCGTTTGTCTCCCGATAGAGTCACTTTGAAATGTTGATCACGACGTTTCGACGGCTTTCTGTTCGTCGTCATCAGTCTCCATCATCTACCTATCATAAACTCCACGATGAACAGTAACCACATTTTTGCTTAAAATGATTAATCTATTTTTCTGATTTTTGTAAGCTTTTGACCGATTATTTCAGTGAAAATAGTTTGGTTTTTATCGTGAAATACCTTTTTTTTTACCTGTTTTCATTTATTTCTTGTTATTATTTATTTATTTCATTTACTATTATTTTTTGTTTTTGTTTTAAACGCTTGACGCAATCTACTTTTGGGGGTTATACCAACCTCCCTTATGAATATTTGACAAACGCGAGATCTTTATCTTTATCGTCGAACACTGCTGGCAAAGACGCTGAGCGCGTCATGTGCTGCATCAATTTTCACTGTCCCTGAAAATGTAATTCAGAGGACGTAAGCTGAACTATTTGCTTTCTTGTGGAGAAATAAAAAGGATAAAAATTTAGAGATGTAATCTTTCAAGCTTCGCAGAAAGAGTTTTGAATTTTATTAACTTTAGAGCAATGGTTAAATATTTACGTTTAAGCTGGACAATGCTAACTGGAAGGCTATTTCCAATTTATCTCAATAAGTATGGTGGAATGGCGTTCTTATTTAAATGCAACTAATGTATGTTTGTATGTATGTTAAATGCTTTGACATGAAACTCCCACTATTTTACCAAGAATGGTTAGAAGACTTCCAGCAAATTCAAAGCAAATGTGATGAAGGGAAAATAAGTAACATAAGCCGGTAAAATATGATCGTCCGGGTGAGTATAGTCCTGAGAAGGACTATTTGTAATGACATTGCCTGAATGGAAGTCAGCATCAGAGTCAAGTGGATTGTGAATCGTCAGTGGATGTTATGTCTCTGGCCGTTGTCCTGATTGGTCGGCGAACTCGCGATGTCATTGGTTGTCTGTCAGTTTAGCCGTGGTGTTATTAGCTGCGATGACTGTTAACGTGATTGATGCGTTTCGATCCGTCATAATAACACACAACAAGAAAATAACAATAGCACAAAAGCCCTTTCTTGGAAAGCCTGGTTCGAATGGGGACTTAACTATGTGCAAGACCTCTTAAATAAAGAAGGAAAATTCTTATCAGTTCAAGACTTAAATGCCAATTTTGGACTCAAAGTCAACTACCTGAACTACTTTTAGACGATTTGCCTCCATCCCAAGAAAATTAAAACTGGCTTCTTTCGGAGCCCAATCTCTTCGGAAGATCTCTTTTGAAGTCCTCTTATTTGTCAATTGAACGAAGAAACTATCCCAAATTTTGCTAAAAATGCGCTGCAAACATCACTGCAAATTGTACAATTAATCTAGTGTGATGGAAAATACAGGTGTTAAAAATTGGAGAGAAAAATTTCTCGACACCTTTAATGACCGGGGAGGTTGTTTTAAGAGAATCTATCAGACTACCCAGGAGAAAAAACTCAGCCAATTTCTTTACAAGTTCCTACATAACACAATGGCAAGAAAAAGAGAAGTTAAGAAGTTTAATATTACCAAAGACCATCTTTGCACCTTATGTACCAATCCAGATTCCACACTTCGCGCTTTTATTCAGTGTGATGCGGCAACTTTACTATAAGCGAGACTAGGTCCGACTACGATGGCGGTCGGACGTGTCCTGTAATGCTCCAAACAGTCTTCCTCCAAAGTGTATAGTTGATACAAGAATTGGTCGGTTTCTGGTAAATGGGAAAAAGGAATAAGATAAAAACCAGCACTGGCAGCCCAAAACGTTTCTCAGAGAAGGAATGGAAAGCTTCAAGCACGAATTAAGATTGGACGTAAACAAGCTGAAAGCACCGTAAAAGATTAAGAAGAGTCGGCCACTGCGGCATCGGAGCGTATCGATGAACTTGAGAAAAGCAACACTTCGTTCAAGAGTCAACTGTCGAAACAACAAGCGGAAATCGAGAAATGAAAAAAGAACATTTACTCAGCGAAAAGGAGCGAGGTCTTCATTTAGAGGAATATTCTTGAAGAGAGAACCTCGAATTCAGGAACATCCCAGAAGATGACGACGAAGATGGCAAGACCGTAGTACTAAATATTATTTCCATTGACCTCGGCCTTGGCATAGAAGCTGAACAAATACGATTCTACGCGGTCCACAGGATTGGTAAGCCCATGGGAGGCAAGCCTAGGCCGCTGATCACGCGCTTTGTATGTAGGGATAATAAGAAACTAAGTTAAACCAACAAAATCTGCTCATAGAATCGCACC
The DNA here is from genome assembly GCA_964030785.1 of Siderastrea siderea. Taxonomy (NCBI): domain Eukaryota; kingdom Metazoa; phylum Cnidaria; class Anthozoa; order Scleractinia; family Rhizangiidae; genus Siderastrea; species Siderastrea siderea. The sequence goes on along the minus strand of OZ034977.1, from coordinate 34,997,044 downwards.
GATTTGAAGATGCATACATAACACTTGATTATCCATCTGCTATTCGAGAAGAACGAGCGATTTTAACCAAGGCCATGCTGAAGGCAAAAGCGGACAGAAAGAACGGCAAAGTGATAGGTAGGAAGCTGTTCATAGGAAATAAAAAATATAACATAAACACTGCCCCTCAAGAACTGAAGGAGTAATTCTTATACAGACCAGTTGCTTTGAACTTTATTAACCCTTGTCGTCTCCCCTGGCGTAAAAAGGTAAAATAAACAAAACTAAAACCGGACTTTGCAAGCCCCCAGTCAGATATTATTTTATTTCCTCTTTTTATAAGTATTCTACTAATTTCAATAGTATTGCAAACACATGTCCCAACAACACAGGCGGAATGTGCGGAATCAACACCTTCCATCATAGTTACGTAAATGGAAAGGAATATTTCACCTCTAAAACCTTTTATGTCAAGCAAGTTTATCCATCAGCTCACTTAATGTACGGGGTTTAGGGGACGATATAAAAACAAGGGAAACTTTTCAGTTTCTTAAGAAGTAAAAACTACAATCTACACTTATTACAAGAAGTTCTCTGCACAGGTGATAAAGTAATTGGGCTGCCGAATGGGGCTATACAGCATCAGTCAGCAGTGGTAAAGGTGCTAAACAGTACAGTGACCCAGTGGGGCGACTTATTATTATAGACCTTAATGTGAACGATAGATTTTTAACAATAGAAAATATTTACGCACCAAATAAGGATGATTCACTTTTTTTAAGAGTCCGTGACCTTAATCTGCTGGATTTTCAATGCGAAGAGATAATTCTGGGTGGTGACTTTAATCTTGTGTTAGACCCAACAAAGGATAAAAAGGATAAAAATCCTACCAACCATTGAAAAGTAAGAAGTCTTGTTAACGAAGTTAAAGACAATCTTGGTTTAACTGATATTTGGCAAGATGTACACCGGATAAGCGTTACACATGGAAACAAAAGAAACCAGAAATCCACTGTAGATTGGATTTCTTCTTAGTTAGCAGTTGTTTATCCTGTCGCACACAGACAGCCGAGATCTTGCCTGGTTATAGAAACGACCACTCTTTGATATCAGTAGGCTTCAACCTTTGAAAAAAAAACATAAGAGGCCAGGGGTTGTGTGAAATTAATTATCATGACATCACGTCGAGTGATATTAGGTCTCTTGCAAGACAATAATTTGGTTCAATACTGACATACGAATTGACAACAAGCCTTTCTTCTTCAAAAGGTGGCATCAGAAGCGAATAGTCTGTCTTGAACATCTCACCAAGCCAAGATCAATCTTCCTAAGCGTTAAAGAATTTAAGGAGAGATTCTCTATAGATGAAAATTTTCTTATTTATTAAAGTGTTATTAGCTCTGTTAAAAACCCCTCAATGTAAAAACAGATATCGTACCTAAACAAATGAAAGAAGCACTAACGATCAAATTGGCTGCAACCGAAAAACCTAGCAGGTTCTTTTACCGCATTTCTCTGAAATGAAAAGAATTACTCCCCAAAAAAGTCAACAACAATGAGATAAACATTGTGTAAGGGCGGGCAACGTTCAAATTGACTGGAAAGCTGCTTATAAAGCCCCGTTGCTTTATACTACGTCTACCAGACTTACACAAATTCAATTTGAATTTTTGCATAGGATAATTGCTAAAAATTCGTTGTTAGTCAAGATTAAAGTCTCCATGTGAAGTTTTTGGCTGAACTGTGAGGAAACGATTATTCATATGTACTGGGAGTGTCCCTCCACAGTGACTACTGCAATGATCTGATTGACTTTTTGAGAATCAGTTCATTTGTCTCAAGTCCAAACTCAATAGAACTGATAACTTTTCTGGGTCTAAAAAATGGCACTTGCAACCAAAATTTTCTACTGAGTCACTGTTATTGACAAGATACCATGTTTATCGGTCCCGCATAGGAGGTGAAAAGCCATCTCTGCGTTCATACTTGAAAGACCTTTAATGTAATTATTTTATTGAAAAAGAGATTGCTTTTCAAAGACAAACCTGCACCAGCTTTCATAAGAAATGGAGTCTACTCGAGTCAAAATTTACGTAACAAATTAATGTTCTCCTATACCCCTGATAGATTATTATCCATTATCTTTAGCCAGTTTTTCTTCTTTTGCCTTTCCTGACACATTGATGATTGTCGCTCTTTTATCTGCTTTTTACGTCTGTGAAATATCATTCTTCTGTAATGAAATAAAACAATTTATAATAAACTATTTAAGAGGCATTCCGCGGAAAAACCGACCGGTCGATTTTCGATGGAAAATAGATTTCTTTCATTTTCTATGCAGAAGCTTAACATTATAAGTAAAGTACAAAAATCGCATTTGTTTGGCTTCATTTGATTTTCTACCTGTTTTAGGCCGATAGTTCCGATGCGACCTCTGAAAAAGAAAATCCTTCGACGAGAACCCCGATTTTAACACTAAACTCAAGATAGCATAAAACTACATAGAGTTGACAAAAGCAGCTTATATTTACTCCATACCTTAAATAGTTCATGTTTATTATTTTCACTGCTAAAAGAACTTGTTCTGTCTTGTAGAAATTTTGCTAGAATTTTTTTAGTACACCAACCTAAAGGCATTACGAACGTCATTGATAAGGTGCCGCCATTAAAATCAAGATTTCTTAAAAGTGGGACCTGACCTACAGCTCATTCTCTGATCAGACAATAGACCAAGGTCTGGTCTAAAAGTAACTGTAATAAAATTTGTGGGCACTCATCATATGGTTATGAAAAAACCTAAACAAAATTAACAAAAACTGCAACATTCACAACTTGACTTGTTATGACTCGGTCAATTTAAAGACATTTTGATTTGCCTACATTACAACTGAGAGCATTTTAAACCCAAGGCGTATTCAAAAACTAGACCATAGAACAGTTTTCGAGCAAAACTGGATCAATTTTACCTGAATTACCTCGGAATTCTTCTAAGCTTTTCGAAGTTCACATCCGTTCGATGATCAAGCGGTAACGTCCAGTTTGTTGTCACGCAATTATTACTCTACATGTGGTAAAGCAGCATACGGATTGCCGCTTAAAAAGACCAAACGTTCATTGAGATGGAGTCATGGAAGAGATAAATACAAAACCTTGTCTTCATCAGCCATTTAGTCCAGGTTATTACGTTCAATAAGTGAGATCCAAGACAATTGCTGTGTACGGAAGCCAAAGTACTCCGCGAATGTTGCTAGGTGTTATCACACTTGAAGCAAAGCAACAAATGCTGTTCTTCCTTCAGTGGCTGTTACAGTAGTCTAGAAAACAAGAACACCATTCTAACAATACAGAGAGTTAAGTACTTTGAACAACTTGGCCACTTTACCTTCGTACAATCGACGAAAATCGCTTACGTGCAACGACCGTTTCAAGTGAGAAAAGCGAGTATGTTCATGTTATGTATAGACCGCTGACCATAAGTACTGAGCTAAAATTGGCAGCTGCATTTTGGGCGGGATTTGGACGCAATAAAATCATACTTTTGGCCTATTGTCCAAAGTTAAACATGTCAACAAGGTCATTCCATTTCCTATTGCTGCCTCTTAGGGGATAAAGACGTAAAACGTTTACAATGATCACGCAGGGTGACAAAAGTTTTGTAAATATGTTGTATACTCTTCTACTGTGAATCACTTAACCTCAGCGGGGTTTCTCGCAAAGCGGCGTGCTCCAACATACCTTACACGCAGACGTCTGCTCCCCAAACTGTAATGAGCCTGAGCAGGAGCCCTAGCCTCAAGGGGGTAGTAGTGGAGATCAGACTATACACATAGATGTTTCTTGAATTAAAATCGTGGCCAGAACGTTTGGTACACTAAGGATTATATCTATTAAAACGGCAACAAAATATACTGCCTCCCTCCCCGCCCCCCTCCTTAAACAAGGAATCCAACACATCTCGGATAACTTGTACAGTTTCGTACTTCAGTTTACGGGGTGCGGGGGAAAGGCTTTTCTTAGATGCTTTGGGGGTGCTTTGTTATCACTCCCATCTACATTAATTACGAAGAGGATACCAAAAAGTGAAGTTTCTCTAAACTAATTGGCCACAGTCAGTGACGGCTGTAGCTTCGTAGTGGGAAATATTGATGTCCCTTTTTTTCGGTGGTAGTTTTGGAAGATGACAGACGGGATCTTGAGGACAAGAGATGAACTAAAACAGTTTTGCTGGAAGCTGCTATGGCATAATGCTCATACAGCTAGATTTTGTTTGCAATGATAAGGTCTTTAACCAGGTCGGTCAACTCCTCCCCTTTCGCCTTATCTTAACGATACACCAACGTCAGCTCCGTTTTCTTGGTCACATATTGAGGAAACCAGACAAGAAGCCGATTAATAAGTTCCCGCCACATACCAGCCGTTTCATAGGAACAAGATGGTCGAACACCCGAAGACCATGTTTGTCCGTTATGTAGGGTCCCAACTAAATTTAAGAGTTTCTCCATCACCCAAAAAGATAAGGAGGGCCACCCAACACCGAGGACAGCGGCATCGTCCCGTGGCTGACGGCAGTTTTGCGGTCGGCTGAGTAGTAGTAGAGAGGTTGCAGGCCCAAAGCTCCACGAAAGTGCACGAGACAAAGCTTACGATCGACTTCATAGTCAGGGTACCTCTTCTTTCGCCTAGCGCGTATTTGAGGGAGATTTCATTTCCGAATCCCGCGTCGACACCTCTCTGCTGTCAAGTGAGAGAAATATCATCGCCCTTGCCCCTTTGAGACCGGTTGCAAAAAAGGTCTGATCATGAAGACTTTCGTAAGTAGTCTCAGTGTATTCCACGAACGAATTTGTCATAGCTTAACTGAACTGCCTCCCTTTTATGGATGCTAACATGGTTATTTTAACAGCCTGGATTCAGCTACTGAGGGTGCAGGCAAAGTTTCTCAAGCGGCCACTTTAGAACTAATTGATATCGCCGCGAAACCTCTGCATGGTTTCAGTCTTGTTTAAGCTAAGTAATAGAACAGCTATTCTTGTTTCAAATTCAGCTATTTTTATTTCAAATTGTCATTCGCGCGGCGAATTTTAAGTTGTAGAAATTTGACTCGTTTTTCACGCTCGTTTCCTTATTTATGTCTCCTCTCTTTGTGTATTCAAATACAAATATAATTCAAGACAAGTGGATGCCAACAGTCAAGCTGAGTTTGCTAGAGCGCTTTATTAGGGGTAAATGCGTCCATTTCCACCCAAAGCGCGCCTTACTAATTGTGTGGTCATCGGACTTAACAATAACATTACTCGCGTCGTTCGTTGCGCACATGAGGGATTTTCGCCGATTGTACGAAGGTAAAGCGGCCAATTTGCTCAAAGTACTTAACCGTTTGTATTGTTAAAATGGTTTTATTTTTGTATAGAACGTTGTAACAGCCACTGTTACAGCGTTTTTTTTAGCATTTGCTTTAAGTGTCGAAACAACCATCAACACTCGAGGAGTAGTTTGGCTTCCGTACACAGCAATCATCTTGGACCTCACTTACTGAACGCAGTAATCTGGAAGAAAAGCTGGTGACGACAAGGTTATTGTATTTATCTCAGTCTTCCATGGCTCCGTGTCATGGAACTTTTGGCCTTTTTAAGCGGCAATTCGTATGCTGCTTTACCACATGTAGAGTATTGCGTGACAACAAACTGGCCGTTGGAAGAATTCCGAGGTAATTCAGGTAAAATTGATCCAGTTTTGCTCGAAAACTGTTCTATGGTCTATTTTTGAATACGCCTTGGGTTTAAAATGCTTTCAGTTGTATTGTAGGCAAATCAAAATGTCTTTGAATTGACCGAGTCATATTAAGTCAAGTTGTGAATGTTGCAGTTTTTGTTAATTCTGTTTAGGTTTTCCATTACCATACAGACAATTTTTATTATAGTTACTTTTAGACCAGACCTTGATCGATTGTCTGATCAGAGAATGAGCTGTAGGTCAGGTTCCACTTTTAAGAAATCTTGATTTTAATGGAGGAACCTTTTTATGGTGTACTAAAGAAATTCTAGCAAAATTCCTTCAAGACAGAACAAGTTCTTTTAGCAGTGGAAATAATAAACATGGCCTATTTAAGGTATGGAGTAAATAATATAAGCTGCTTTTGTCAACTCTGTGTTGTTTTATGCTATCTCGAATTTAGTGTTAAAATCGGGGTTTCGGTCGAAGGATTTCCTTGTTCAGAGTTTGCATCGGAACTATCGGCCTAAAACAGGTAGAAAATCAACTGAAGCCAAACAAATTCGAATTTTGTACTTTACTTATGATGTTGTACTTCTGCACAGAAAATGAAGAAAATCTATTTTTCTTCGAAAATCGACCGGTCGGTTTTTACACAGAATGCCTCTTAATTATCGTTAATTAATTGTATTATTCTGTAATCATTTTGTTTTCACTGTAACTATCTATCAATTATTTTGTAACTAATTGGTATTTTTTTGAATAAAATATCTGTTTAAAAAAGAACTTTACTGTAATGTTCAACGACTTTCATAGTCTAAAGGTAAATCTTTTTTGGGAAACGACTTTATTTAATTTGACCGACAAGATATATAACCGAGCTGACCTCCATTCAAAACACAGACTGGTCTTCCTCTTGTTATTTGCACAGTACCACATAAATAGATATGTATATATACATGCAAGACGCTCTCAAAAAAGCTGATATACACGCTGTTAGTATAGGTTAGTATAGTAAGTAACGAACGTGCCGGAATAGTGTAATTTAGTTGACTATACTATGTATGTACAATTGTATGTGATTCAGTAATTAGTGTAAGGATTGCAAATAATGATAATAATAATAATGATAATAATGATGATAATAATAATAATAATAATAATAATAATAATAATAATAATAATAATAATAATAAAATACCCATCTCCCTTTTATGTCTAATGGTTAAGTGAAATAAGGTTTCCTGAAAGCTCCTTGAAACTTATTGAATTTATTGATTTTCTTCCCCCAAAGCCTTTGAAAACTACCAATATTTACATCTACCAACCATATTGCCAAAAAAAAAGCGCACAAGACGTGCAACTTAATACTACAAAACTAACAGCATACTGTTTTGGCCAAAAAAAATATTTAATACTAATAAAAGAACATTACAATGTGGTAAAAATGTAAAAGTTGCCGAAGTAAAGCTAACATTTTTTCATGATCACAAGTCGTTTTTAAGCCCATTGTCGTTTAGGGTGAGAAGAAAAGATTTCCATCTTGCCATGCCAAATCGGCACAGACCAATTTCAGGAAAAAATTGAAAACTTTGGTGGGTTTTGACACTATCCAAAAAAAAATGTAATGGACTTTGAAAGTCAACGCAGACACTTTGTCCACCCTCCACCTCCCCTCCCGCCCCCGCCTCCCGAACCCCACAGGCCAAGTAGCGTTAACGCAGTCTGACTCGTCGTTCTTTGCCCTTTGCTTCAAAGAACAGTCAACTTCCAATAAACTAAAAAGACGGCCCGCTGGATAATTTTTGTCATTCTATTGATCTATGTGTTTACCCCAGGTCTGCTTTTTTTGTCTTTTTTTTCTTAGAATTAAAACGACGTTTTTAAGTTTACAAGACATGTTTCGACAGTAACCCCTGTCATCTTCAGTTGATACAAAGTTGGTTACATTCGAATTTATAAGAAACATAAATACAATGGGTGAAAAACTATCAAAAACTAAAGGAAATGCAGTTAAACGTGCAGCAATCCACAAAAACAAGTTAAGTAACCAAGAAAAACGCTAAAAGGAAAGAGACAGATTAACATGATGCAACTGTTGATTTAAAACAGGCTTTTCCCAACAGATGAACATGGCCTCTTTCCGTCTAATTTGAGATTTTGTGGCGGCTGTGTCTAGTATAGTAAAGGAATCATCAGACCATGACAAGTGACACAGTTCAGAGGATTGGAAATGTTACTTTATAGATATGAGAGGTCCTGTCCGAAAAAAGATGCTCACGAACGCGTGACGAAAAATGGCGAGTGGCTTCACCAATATGACAAGCATTACAGCTTGCACAAACTTATAGATAACGTGCGAGCGTAGCTCCTTGGGGACAGGATCTTTCACACTAAACATGTTTCTTATTTTAAACGAAGAAAATATCAACTTAATATCTAAATTATGACAATAACGTTCAAGTAGCCGCCTTATTTTGTTTTGAGCAACATTTGAAAAAGGACCAATGTAAAACGTCGTTTTAATTCTAAGAATTGTTTTCAGTCCACTTCTGTTTTTTTCTAATGTATACTTTTTGTTGTCATTTCTTTCATACTTTGTTTCCGCAACACAAGTTCTCTCCTTTGTCGAACGTAATCACAGGCAACCGTAGCTTTATATAACGCTAAAATCAATAAAAAAATTTAAAATTAGTTGTTTTTTTTGGTTAATATTTTACCTTTCCTATTATCTGGTGTAAAGGTTCCCTCTTCGAGCTAGAATAAACGGCTTTATTTATTTGTGCTCCTATCGAGTATTAGCGAAGCCCGCCAGCAGAGCACCATTGCTAAGCAAATTTGGTAACCTATCGATCCGAGAAATTTTGTTTGTGACGTCAGCGTACGCTCGCCAGTCCGTACAGACTCTGGGGGAGGGGGGGGGGGAGTCCCGAGACAACCCGACGGGGGTTTCTTGGAGGGAAATCGCGCTGTGCTTTTGGGCAACCGGCGTTTTTCTTGGCGGGAAACTGCATGACCATCGTCGCTTTTGAAAAATAGGTTTCTTTAAAAAGTTTAAGTTTATTTAGCAAAACCATTGTTCGACAGCACTGAAGTTTTAAACGTGAGAAAAAACATGTAATATCTATAAATGGAAAGAAAAAGTTCAAAAGGTAGAAGGCGAAAAGTTCAAGTTACGAAAGCTGCCTTCAAAGGACTCCATCTTTGTTTTCTTCACTGTGGAGAGCTTGCCCTGTTCTGAAACACAATGGAATAAGTGAAATTTTTAAAGGGTTTAAGGTACATGATTTTGAGTATTACGGTCAAAGAGATTACCGTTTGAAATGGAAATTTAATTTATGTCGTTAGAAATGTGTCATTTACTTTTGCCTTTAAAAAAGTATTAGAAAACGCGCTCAGATTTGTGACAGATGTAGCCTTGAATACTTTGCCATGCTCAGCCGATCTCACTCGCGTGGACGGACCCACGATGCTGGAAGTGTAACGCGAATTGCATTTAAGTATAAACTTACGGGTTTTGGAATAAACCTTTTCAAAAATGATTTTTCTGTTCATTATTTTGAGTTTGTTTATTCATAACGTAGGTCAAAGCACAGGACAAGCACCACTTCAGTAAGATTACGGCGAATAATTGCTTTCAATTTTGACTGTCGGGTACATCTCTTTGTACAGTTGTCGATTTTCTTGCCCTAGAGGTTTTCAATAGTAGTAATCTTTTAAGCGAAGCAGTTGTCGGTTTAAAGCTATTTTATCCGAAAAGCTTCCGAGAACAGATTTGTGCGTTCCTCAAAGCGCCTAACTTTATAATACTGATAGGCTTACTTCGCATCCGCAAAACTTACACCATAATTTAAAGCGTGGTCTCTAAGTTAGAGAACGAAATCTAAAAGTTATTTAAGACACTATAAGGGAAGCAGTTGTCGGTTTAAACCTATTTTATCCGAAAAGCTTCCAAAAACAGTTCTGTGCATTTCTAAAAGCGCCCGAATTTTAAACAATTCGCAGCCGCAAAACTTATGCCATAGAGTTAAGCATGTTTGGTGTTTGTTTGTTTTCAATCTCGATGGTCTCAAGTTAGGAAACGAAATATAAAAGTTACTTAAGTAACTAGAAGCGAAGCAGTTTTGGGTTTAAAGCTGTTTTATCCGGTAAGTAATGTGTGTCCCTCAAAGTGCTCGAATTTCTTCCAGGCCGCTAAAACCTACGCGACATTTTTTATTACAGGTGCTTGGAAGGTCCCCAAATCCTTTCTTTCGGGTAATCCCAGTAAAATGCCGGTGAAATGCCAGTATAAATTTTTGACTAGACTAATGGTGGCAGTTCATGTTATTTGTTAACATCCGAACGCGATGAAGATAACCCATTTGCTTCAGAATAAGTTTTATTTTGTTGATTTAAATGAGCGCCGTTTCAAGTTCATTCAAGTGAACAGCCAATAATCCAAGGAGATTTGACAAGCCTTGACAGTTAAATGACAGGATATGGAAACATTGCAAAAACTAAGCAAGACAGCTCGTGAGCAAAATATGCGTTCAGTTTGATAGCCGAAAAAAATAATCAAGCTGTGCTCAGCCTCTAGAATGACCCTTCGAGCTTAGTTTTACAGAACAGATCTCCAAACGATATTGGAGGACAATTCGGAGAACTTTCGGGCTTTTTGAGAAACACTTTTCGAAAGCGAACTAGCCAAAAAAAGCCCCGAAATATATTTCGGACCGAAAAGTTTCAGGACTATTTTTGAGAAACGAACACCAGTTTATTCCTTGGGGGCTCCGCTTTTAGGTTTGGTTAAATCTATATATTATAATTATGTTGAACAGGCCGTTCGCCGCTAGCATATTTTCTTCGTTAAGTGAGCTACAATTATTGAAGTGGGTCATTTCCATTCACAATTCCCGCAAACAATAAATCCATACAGAATAAAAAGCTATGCACCAACAAAGTTCCATCTTTTCCAACGTTTTTCGCCCCATCTGAAACGGCGATATTTGGGCTTCTTGGACATGAGATCAAATATCGGTTTTTGTGCGCCGACCTCTGCGTTCAAATTTCAGTCTTTTAGAAAGCATTAGCTACCTGTACTCAATTATGAACAAACCGGGTGAAATTACTGTTACGCGAGGAAAGTGTTTTGGACTTAATGGGCGATTTTTTTCTTCTTCTCTTTCACAGAGACATTTCTTCGAACGTTATTAAAATAGTACCTGAAGGGATGTTTGACCACATTTGGAAATTAGTTGAGTTGTAAGTGGAACGTAGCGTATTCAGAGTACTGTAATTAGTGTACTGTACGGTTTCACAACATAGGAGATACGTAAACTTCTCTTCTAAGGGATGCTTCCAGCCTGCACACAAATACTTTTCTTTTTTTTGAAAGCTAAGAACTTTCTGTGAAATGTATAATCATAGGGCAAGTTTCTTTTGGAGGAAAAAAAGTTTTGACTGATCCGTGAGTGGCAAAAATGAATTGAAAAAAAAACACCCACACGATAGTTTTTTTTCTTTTTTTTTTATAGCAGTAGCTGTACACAGTTCTCTTACACACATTTTGACAAACGTTTGGTGTGAACAGGTTGTTATGTTTACGAGGTATGACTTGTAGAGCACGTCACAGGCTCAACTCCAAGAACATTAATATAAAGCTGTGACAACGAAACTTAGAGGGCCTATGAGATATCCAAAAACTTTTTCTTTAAGTTCAGCATTGTGACGGGATAAAGTAATAATTTATGACCAAGAATAACGTCATTCTCCCGACCATCCTACACCCGCTGTCATTGTTTCCTTGATTTTTTTTTGTAAAACCCCAGAAAAGCACCAAAATTGGCCAAAAAGTACACAAAGTAAAACAATAAACTAAAATGATCTAGAAATGTAAAAGGTACCGCAAGAAAGTTATACTTTTTCATTAAAAGAAGAAAAATTCACAAATTCTGAAAGAAAGGAAGAAAGAAAGAAAGAAGGAGGAGGTTTAAAAACACGTAAGAGAAGTGGACTTGACACCAACTTATAACCAATCTTTTTATGTAGTTAAGTACTGTTAAGCACTTCAAGCTGTTGCTTTTTTAATTTATTTTTCTTTTCTCTTTCAGGTAGTTTATTTTTATAAGGAACTTCATGTTCTGTATAAGCTGGCTTTATTACGCAGATATTTATTTATTTATTGTTTTCTTTTATCATCTGACTGTGTAATTGAATCGAGTAAATAATACAGTAACGTGTGAAAACTAAGGGATACATCTGCATGCTATAAACCCAAGAAAGGAAAATCAGTCCCAGTTGTCTATCTAAAATCTTAATGCTGTAAATCAAGGTAGGAATAAAAACATTTCCGTTTTATTATGACATTTTACTTTTTTCACAGAAATTTATCATCAAACGCTATAAGAGTTCTCCCTAAGAAGGTTGACTGGTATGCTCGTTTGGGACTTAAAAATCTGTAAGAGAACAATAGGGCACCAAGAACATCAATAACAGCAGTAACACAGTAGTAAGAATTTACAATTTGAACATAAGAATTTGATCTAGATCACATGAATACTCTAAATAAACAAAGATGTGGTAAATCGTCAGTCAACGTTGGGGCGAATAGTTGAGTAACAAATAATGAGTTGTTGAACCCGATTCACTAAAGAACGCTACTTAGCACTCGGACGTACAAGAGGGTGCAGGGTTGGTCACCCTCTCTCCCCATATTTTTTTCCATTTTTTCAAGACGATTTTTCATCACCACCTGCCATTTTCAGTAGCTCTATGCAAATTCCTTACATTCCTTACCCAAATTGGTAGGAATCAGTTTCTATGGTTAGGACATATGATTTGAAATGATGAATATATGAATATCATATATTAAAACTGCCGGATGAACAATTAAGAAAGGGTCCAAGAGAGCACCAGGCAGGGGTGGCACAAGCCATCTCACCGATTTCAATGAAACTTGGCCAGTTTAAAGAACTCAACCAGAAACTAAGAATCCAAAGTGGTTCATTTTTTGGATTTAACTGGGGGGAGTTAGACTACCCCCCTGATTTTCCAAAGAAAACCCTAAGATTGATGAAAATTTGCAACAAAAATAGGCAGCTCCCCTACACTTAAAATGCAATGGATTCTTTCATCTTTTGCATGGGTATTAATTGCTCTCTTGTTATTAGAATGTGGAGTTGTCAGACTGATTCAATTAATTGCTGCTAATTAAGATCTGTCAATCAAGACCCACGTGACACCGCATTTTTCAATGGTAGTAAAATAGCAGATTTTAGGTCCAAAAATCTCCAATGCGCCACTCTTGTTATCAATAAAAAGCATACGACAATGAAGACCAACCTTTGTACTAAAAATATCAGTAATAAAATTTTTGGACACTTTCCAAAATTTCCCACAGCAATCCCAGACGTTTACCAACCATCACAGGTTCCCACTGTCAGGTTTTGTTAAAACACGGCAATATAATTTTGAAGCAAAGACAACTGATGGTATTATGTTCAGCGAATGGTATCCATTTCAGCCTAAAATAACCATAAAAAGATACAACACAAGGGTAAACTATAATTCAAGAGAATATTACTGCAATAAAGGCATCTGAAAAGCTAAATATCTCTGAAAAATTGCGTTTTCTCTCAGTAGCAACAAAGTATTAGTCATTCAATGGACTCTTGTAGGTTTCAAAAGTACTCACAGACTTTCTTGGTACATTTCCTCTGATTACAGTCCTTCCAGAACGCAGCTGATCGTTTACGGTTCGACTTTTGAGCTTCATTCAGTGTCGTTCAGATCGCTTACCTACGTCCACAGATATTGCTTACTTCTAACGTAACTGTATAATAGAATCACTTTACCTTCTTTACCGTCGAAATTCCGCGATGGGCCGGGATTTCCCGGTTTTACGATTAGAGAATTTGAAATTTCCTCCAGGATTTTAAATGATTTCAAGCTCAAAGGCAAGACAACAACACTGGCACGTTCGGCCGCTAGTCGAGAAGTCCTGAGTCGAGTAGGCAACAACTTCCGTCACGCAATAATGCGTTAAGTAATCCGACAAAATGTAAACATGGAAACTTTTCCTAGTTCCTTGGGTGTTTTAGTGAAATGCAGCGTAATTCAAGCCAGACTCATGCTTTTACTGGAGTTTTCAGTCGTCATTTTATTTCCAAAGAAAATTAATAGTGTTGTCTGGCGACAATTGCTCCAAAAATCCATGATTCCCCAGATCAAGATGACAACGACCTATTTCAGTGCCATTTTGAGCAGTGGATCTACCAGAAGATAAAGTGGAATTTAGCAATGACGGGCTCTAGACGTATGCTGATGCCGTCAGGGCTGTTCAACGGATATTCCTCAACGGTATGGATATGGATATGGATTCCTCAACGGCTGTTCAACGGATATGGATTCCTCAACGATATGGCATATTTTGTAGATTAGATTGTTCTTACAGTAAAACCTCTATGAAACAGCCACCCTCAGGGATTGAGCAAGTGGCTCACTAAAATTAGCAGAAACTTCATGTATAAACATTTAAACGCCTCTTCAACACACCAAATAATCTAAGGCTGTAGAGTATAAATAATAACACGTGGAGGCTTGAAGTTTCCCATAGCATTTAGCTTGGGGAGGTTGCTTGTGGATTCCAGGCGGGACTAGTCCCCACCCCCCCCCCCCCCGGGCATACTTGTATTTTTCCAGACAGATCATAAATTAGTCTCCTACGCAGTCGTTTTTAGTGGCGTCAAACAACGCTCCCCCACAAACGGCTGCTGCCGGGGGTTTTCCGGCTTTCCGGTGATGTGCCAGATATCTTAGCTAGTGATTCCGTTTCGGATGGCTGAAACTGCTGAAACACCAAAGAAAATTTGTAGAAAGCGATTTAAAGTGTTTTACGTGTTCGTCACGTTGTACGGTGAATGAAAAAAATCTTCATTTTCGGAAAAAGTGCTGCAAATTTTGTAGAAATATCCAGTCCAAGTTAAATATCAATATTAACTGCTACAATAACTCTGACTTGTTTATTTGCAAGCGTGTTTGCTATAAGCGCTTGTTAAAGTTTCAGCGGGCTACTGATAATTTACAAGAAATCAAAGAGGAAATCGAGGAGGCCTTCAAAGCCAGAGAGAAACCGAGAGCTAAACGGGTGCTGCGACTTGAAGATGGAAAGCCCGACGAAGCCCCGCTTCTCGTCAGCCCTGGAAACCCTCGATCAAAAGCTTCGAAATCACTGCAATTCGGAACAGAAGCTAGCACGTCTACCACCAGATGAAAAGCTTCATCTAGCGCCGCCATCTTGATTTGCGTTTGTCACCTACACGTGAGTCACCGATAAAACACGACCTGTGATTGGGCGAGTCTCCCAACAGAGCAGTTTGGCACGCGACAGTTCTGAATTCTAGAACCAGAGCTGTGATTGGCTAAAGGTCGGGAAAGGAATGCCGTTCAGTTTTCAGCAGCCGTTTGTGGGGGGGAGCGTTGCGTAACGCCACTAAAAACGGCTGCGTAGGAGACTAATCATAAATTGGATTTAGGTAGATTTTTACCAGTTGGTGTGATTTTATTATTTTTAGCCCCCCCACCCCCCAACAAAATACCAAATACCATGCCCTTTTACCTAAAAATCGCCAAAGATCCCCTACACATAAATTGTGAACCCTCCCTTGTATTGTTTTTTTTTTTATTGCGTCAGGAGGGAACAAACACTCTATTTTACGCCAAGCATTGTTGGCCCAAGTTAAATTTGCAGCCAATTCGGGTGAAAAGATTTATCACTCAATTACAGTGTAATTATAATAAGGGTCAGCTGGACTCAGTAAATACCAAACCAGGCGTAATATATGGTCATGGTTTTTTATTACATTATGAAAATGACAATCAACAGAGAGCCTAAATATAATCAGCTCAGTTTCCGCTCATTGGGCTGTTTTTTTGCTTGCAAACACACACAAACACGCTGGGTTTGGGCAGTATGGGCACTCTACCCCTTCTCTTACATCGTGAGCTGATCAATGATCAATAGTAGAGCATCACTGACAAAGGTACAATTCTGATGAAGCCTTTATCGAATACTGACAGGCCTATGGATTCAATTTTCGTATAATTTCTATCACGTTTACATATTCCTAACATCCAACTGAGGAGAACACAGAAATATTCAGTAGAGCAGATCATTTAAAAAATGTCACAAAAGACAAAAACAGAGGCCTTGTACAACCTGATGTAAAATGCAACCTGTGATCAGAGTCTGGAATGTGTCCACTGTATCAGTCTAAAGTGCTAACTGCGTCCTAATGTCGAGGCGCCTGTTTATCTCCTCAGCCTCAGTGACGTAGTCTTCCTCCTGCTCCTCCTCTTCATCAGGACTCGTTGCAGCCTCAAGTGCTACCCTTCCGCTACAGTTGAGTGAAGAGAGTCTGCTAAAGTACTGTGCTATCTGGTCTGCTGCTAGCTACTCGCTCTGGTCAAACATCTTCTTACCGTCTGCAGATCGAGCAGATTTCATCTTCGAGGCAACATGAGCGGCATTTGCTTTATTTCCAGTTTCCTCGCCTTGCAGGAAAATATCTTTCAGGTAGCTTCTGACCTTGTCAGAGAATCTAGTGGCACGCTTCCATTTCTTCTAGGCCCATCCTGCCTCGGCTACCGGCTCATCCGTTAATACCTGCGTGTTTTAGGACGAGGAGGAGGCACCTGTCCTGACGTTGCCCCCGGACACCTGCTTGCACGTTTCCGCCCATTTCCGTTTGACTTCATCGTAGGCTGACTCTCCTTCGGGTCTTATGGGGTGCTCTCCAATATCTAGGTGTCTTTGCAAGGCAATAAACGACTGGTATCTCTTAATACACCCTTCTTCGGGGCAACAGAAAGCTACAGCTTCTGCGGATTCTTCTGTGGATGGGGGAGCTGTCTCCTCATCTCGGTTTGGACCTGATTTTTCAGCAGGGGCTAGCTGTTCAGCTCTTCTAGTAGAGGTCAAAACGCCACCTTCCACCATAGGAGTGCTGAAGGGTTCCATACTGTCGATACTGGTTGCGCCTTGTGGTGTTCCATAGCGTAGCAGCTGTGATGACGAAAACAACTTCCCTGGGCCCACGTTATATGCCTTCTAAGCCTTCATTGAACCGTTAGCATTAAAGGAGAAGTTGTTGTGTGATTGTATTCCAGTCATGGTGTGCTTCTCCGTGGTCTTCATTGAGG
Source organism: Siderastrea siderea (assembly GCA_964030785.1). Lineage (NCBI taxonomy): Eukaryota > Metazoa > Cnidaria > Anthozoa > Scleractinia > Rhizangiidae > Siderastrea > Siderastrea siderea. The sequence goes on along the minus strand of OZ034977.1, from coordinate 34,980,172 downwards.
TGTTGATTCTCACTACTGCAGCGAAACACCCTTTAACGCCTCCATAAGACTCGATTGCTGTCTTCATATCCTTAGCGTCACAGACATCATGACCCTCGTTTATGAAACGACGCATGTGACTTTTGATGACAACGATACGACGATCACATACATCCTTCCCTACCTGCGGGTCACTAAAGTCGTAGCGCTTGATCGTGATGCCAACGCGATCTCTGAGACTGGGCAGCGATAAGATGAGGTAAGCGCAGTGGTAACATCCTGCGTTATCTGATCTCAGGAAAGCCTCAGTGATTTCTGGTTTGACTGTCTTGATGTGCCCTAGAGTATGCTCAATGATTGACAGTACAGCAAACCAGTTCTGGGTGCAGTAGTCTAACACATGGATCTAACTATAAAAACAGCATATCAGGCAATATTATACGCTACTGATTTACATCATTGCCGTGTGGGAGCCTAAAGAAGAAAAGTAAGCTTTCGCCCTCTTTTTAAGAGCCTGAGGCAGAGAATTCCAAAAAGCAGCACCAATATCAGAGAAGCTGCGCTTCAGGTGCTCTGTTCTAGGCTTAGATAATATAAGTTTGTTTGTCGAGTTTCTTAAGCCATAATGAGTATTAAGAGATGCTCTTACCTAGTTTGTATGGCCGGTTCACAGCCTTTTCCAGTGTTGAATACGCCAATACTCCATCGTTCTGGATGCTATCTAAACCAGCGAGCGATTTCTTCTATGAAGCAGCACAGACCTGAATTTATAACAGACACCTTTTCAATGAAGAGGCCTAGGCTGACAAAGATTCCCTGGTTATGCAACAAAAAAAACTTAACTAAATTACTTACAATGGTTTGCAGATGTTTATGTTTCAATGTGTCAAGGGTAAAAATCGTGGCTGATTCACCAACCTTTTAATTAGCATCATTAAAAACAGGAACAGGGTTCCGTTTTGTAGGGCTATAACATCGGTAACTATCTGACCCTGTATCAGAAAGTAGCCAACCTGTAGTTTCATATAAATTGGGCCTAGAAATATTCCTTTCTTCATTTTACACACTGAAACTACATCTCAAGGGCCCTTCGATCCTAGCACCTACGCCCTGGCTATCCTCACATACACATGCCACACCCTACCTTCAGGATGTTATACAGCGTTGATCTGCTAGGGGGCGTGGAACTAACATCTTTGCAGTAGATCTCGTATAACTGAATTAACTGCGATGCGATTACAGTCCTCACGACGTTTGGGATTTCGATCTCCTCTCCACTAGTTAGTTTGAGGTTCTTAGTGCCATAGGCCACATTCTGGAGAAAAAATGGACTTGAGATAAAATCCAAAAAATGGTCAACCTTTGAAGGGTCCAGTCGACTGCGCTGGAGGGTGGGGGGCTCGATCACACGACCAGGACCACTCTCAAAGGCGTGCCGTCTTGCCTCATCAACTCTCCACTTCGTTAAGCCAGGGATAAGGGCCAGAAGCTCAGTCTTAGAGTAGTCGTGGACAAATATAGATAGGATCTGCTGCCTTGTGTGCCAAGATGAGCCTCCTCATACAGCTGGATGAGTGTAGTAAGTAAAGCTAGCTCAGGCAGATTTTCTGCAGCCAGACTGCAATACCCTTCAACAACCTGTTGGAACGGCCATTTGGAATTTCCTGGAGCGATGGCCTCAAGTACATTCTCAACAACCTGAACCGCTTTGTGCTTGCAGTATCGAGAGTGCGCGAGGAAATCTCTTCGACGTCAGTTCCGAGCTGCGACCGTATCGGGCTTATTCTCCCGTCTACCCTTCTGAGGAAATTGTTCAGGGTAATCAACTGCTCTTTCACCTGCGGAGTAGGTTGCCATTCCTGCGACGTTTCAACATCTGGATTGGTGCCTTGTGAGAAACTGGAGTACCGCGTGTTTGTTGTACTGGATTCACTGGTCTCGCTTGGGGGGGTTGTCTGCAAACCTTGGCAGCACTGGCATATCCTGTAATGTACAGTTGAGATTAACATTCACCTTTAGTTTATATATAGAGGTCTCAACCCCAGAAATGGACACATTTCTCACTCAACTCCTAATAAGAGCTGATGGCCGTGAGAGAGGGTTTGCAAGCGAGCCTTTTGAGAAAATCACAGAGACATTTTGGGCAATTGTTCAAGCGGCAAAACCGTCCTTACGGGAGAGGGGGTTGGGTGAGAGCCTCTTCCCCTGAAATGGCCCGCACAGGAGCATAATTAGCTGCATAACTATAGGGCGCAATATTAATTCCTCCACGATTAACTTAGCCAACTGCCCTAGGTTACTAATAGTCTAGCTTCACAAACAGACCCTTGAGGGCATGTTTTTTAAGCATATTAAACTGCAGCCTACCCACACAAAATGTACTGGACCATAGGAGTATCTTCGAAATTTAAACATAATGTATGGGGATACCGAAAGGTTCGTATTTAGCCCAATATTCACATATATGTTGGAAATAAAAGTAAACTTAGATTTTATCCGATTATCCCCTAGCCGACGAGAGCATCCGGATTTTGCCGCTCTTATTTCACCCGCTATTTTTTTCGGCGGGTTAAACAGGAGCCGCAAAACTGGATGCTCTTTCGAAAATACAACAACGGTCGCGCACTTTCTGTGGGTACGGTGTGGTTAACTCTGTGTTCTATGATTTGGCAGCGATATTGACGAGCGGATTACGGTGCACTGAGAATTATCAGGAAAAGCGTACCTCATTTGATTTTTTACTCTTCTTATAGTAAATTCTCCACATTAAAGTTGATAACGTCAGAGAACTTTTGCTCCTTTATAATACCAAATTAAACGGGTTCAAATTACGTCATGTGTAGTAATTTTGGGACACTTTCTTGACTTACGATGATTGATTATGAGTCATCATGCGGGCCTTCAGTCGGACCAGTCTGTAGTGGCTCTACTGTGGGCATGTTTCCGCTGCTGAATGTTTCCAGTGCAAGTTGCACCGGCTCAGGTAACGAAACCACTGCCTGGTCCGCCATACTATCTTGTTGAATTACAGCCGAGTGGTCACTGCGACAGGCTCTACAAATACCTGAGTGAGATTATTGCAAGGCACGTGTAAACTACTAAATTCGCAGCATCAACAAAGGGGAAAGCGATAACTGGTCATAAACTACATTTTTTTCTAAAGATGGACAACCCCTGGTCAATGACTAACTCCCAAGTCATGTCAACTCATGCATGCTTGAGGACCCAGAGTACTTTGCCATGCACTTCCTTTTGTAATGACGAGATAAAGGGAATGATCAACATGAGCACCGTTGTAGCCTTTGTCGGAAACATGAAACTTAACTAGTGTAAATACCTGCACCAATGGAAATAAGAACATGCCATTTAGCCATAATCTCCTTGCTAAGCTTCATGTTGACTCCCCGGTCCCGTTCAGGTTTCCTCGTTTTAGTTCTGTGTAGTTCGTGTTGGCATTTTCTTGTGGGCTTCCACTCAGTTCCCAAGTCATCCCTGTGTTTTGGGCAGATGGTAAGACTACTGAAGTCTCCGTCAAAAAGCCGAGCGCGTGCGAGGATAAGTTCCCCTTCAGAAGCGATACACTTCTGTGCAGCATTGAGACGCTTCAACTGCAGTTTGATATCTTTCAAGCAGGAATTCAAAGGGTAAAATCCTGTAAAATAAGGATTTCTCCTCGAAATATCGCAGCGGGTTTGACAAATGGAACAAAATGAGCATGACAGCTCCAAAGCTGGCATCTTTGCTTTGGACAAGAGATCGATTTATCGGCTTTGTTCGCACGTACTCTCAGTTAAAATAAATTAGAGCGTGTGTAACTGAATTTGTGAGACTGCACGAAGGAATGTACACGTGCAGTTTGTTTTTCACTTGTGGAGTTCCAGTGAAGTCAGTGAAGTTTTCAAAGAGACACATGTGGTGAACCCTGGGTGGTTTCACGTACATTTGAAGCTAAGATACTTATTTTATAAATATTACGAAGAAAGACACTATCGTGTAGTGATATGGTTGTGATAGCGCCTGTAATCGAATTTCCGTGACCGCACAAAGGTATGTACACTTGGAGTTTGTTTTCCACTCGTGGAGTTCCCGTAAAGTTTTTAAACAAACAAATGTGGTGAATCCTGGGTGGCTTCGCGTATGCTTTGAGGTAAGATACTTTAATTAATAGACGTTAAGAAGATAGGCACTTTTGTGTAATGATATAGTTGTGATAGCGTTTGTAATGGAAATTGTAGGTTTGCACGAAGGTATGTACACGCGCAGTTTGTTTTTCACTTGTGGTGAATCCTGGGTTGTTTAACGTATGCTTTTAGGCAAGATGCTATGGTTGTGGGAATGTTTTCATGTCTTTGCCACTGAAATATTCTGGATCTGATCGTCCAAAATATAATGGAAGGGAAAACCCTGTGTATTTCAGATTAAACCTCATTTTTTTCTGATTTATTCTAGAAACATTCAAATTTTACGTAATTATGGCGTCATGAGGCTGTACAGTTGTACAAACATTTTAATAGATATTAAAAAATTTCAAAGACGCGCATTTCCTGGTGAAAAGTTGTGGAAATTTAAAAAGAGGTGCATTGCTGGGTTCCCTGTTGCCCCGTTTGGTATCCGCTGACCATAGCTGAGCCCAAAGTGTAAACAGTAGCCCTTTTCACAGTTACCTTTTCTCATTTGCATTACAATGTTTTTGAACATGGATGTGAGGCAATTTCGGGCAATTTTGCTCTTTTAGCCCGAAATTACCTCACATCCACGTTCAAAAACATTGTAATGCAAATGAGAAAAGTTAACTGTGAAAAGGGCTATTGCAAGCGACATTTGCAAGCTGCGGAGACAATTGGCCAGTGTTGTTGTCTTGCCGTAATTTGTGCCTAGAAAGTTTAGAATCGTAGAAAAAAGCCAGATTTTGTAATCCTGAGGTTAGGAAAGCCCACTGCGGTATGTCGACGGGAGAATCGTCAACTTTGTAGCTCACGGAACATGCAGTGTGTCGATCCGGATCGAGATCGGTATGTCGCTGAATGGAGTTCAAAAGTCGAGCTGTAAACGATCAGCAGGGTTCCGGAAGCGCTTTGATCGCAGAAATGTACTAAGAGAGCTTGTAGGTACTTCTTGAGGCTACAAGACTCGATTGAGTGGCTTATACTTCCTTTGTCACTGAGCACCAAAACTTTAATAATGATGTGATTAGCACGGCAGGTGACGTCATCAAGTTGTGTTGCGGACCTCAAAGGATCATCTTCTAGACGGGCCATCTCTGTTCATAGTTTCTCTTCATAGCCTTTATACCCTTGGAGTTTAGAGGGGGGATGGGAGGTACAAGTAGCCCCCCCAACCCCCAGGCTCAGGAGCGACAAAAACTCCGTGGCTGGAAAGTGTTGTCATTTACTTACCTGAGATCCCATCAAAGATTCAGCACATTTATGTACATTTTCAAACACGTTGAACGTTAAATCTCTGATTGGACTGGGCTAGTTATAGATGATAGTACTTTAAAGAGATGTCCGGCCTCCGGGATGGAAGCAATCTCTGCTTGATAGATACATGGCACAGTGTACTAGTGAGACCTTTCGTTACAAAAACCTTCGAAATGATTAAAGAACTGAAAATGTTACTAAAACATGTTGGGTCGACATTTTCTTCGTATTGATTTCGTTTTTCTATCAGACAATGATTCTCAATTCTCCACAGGGTTTTTTTTTCTTTTTTTCTGTAACGGTAATATTTTTTTCCAAAGAAAGGGTAAGCATGCTGCTTACTACATTTTTTACAGGTATTTGTCATCAAATGCTATATCAGTACTACCTCGAGGATTTTTTCGCAAACTGAGAAGACTTGAAATCTTGTGAGTGTAGAGAAGTAATATTCTCGGTCGTATAGGCAGAACCCTGAACAACCAAAAACCCCTAGCAATAAAAAATGATAAGCAATGACGTCATAAGCCTAGCAACCATTTTTCTGTTTAGTGGGCAATGACATCGCCCATAACAACCATAAAAAGGACGTCATTATCCTAGCAACCATAAATAAAATCCACTATACTGACTAGGAAGGGGTCAGTCAACAGAATGTGTTTCTTAGAAAGCACGAGCGGGAATGACTGAGCTAAACGCGAATGACGAATGTCTCTTTGCAAAATTGCAGTAACGGAACTTTGTCCTGGCTCCGAGCATCCTGTGTTATACCTTCTTTCGTATCACACGTAGTTATATGTAAACATCCCCCGTATCAACAAAATGGACAAATGTAAAAAAAAAAACGACCACACATTTCACGGCGCTTCCGCTGAAAAACATATCTGTTTTAAGGGGAGAGGGGGGGCGGAGAATGCAAATTTTTGCCGAAAAGGAGTACTTACGATAAACTAGGATCTCCTTGAAGGACAACCTTTCCCGGAAATGAAACGAATGTGGAAGTGATTTGATGTTTGACCATGACGCCCTCCTTTGAAGAAGTCTACCAAAGAACTTGAACCAAATCTACGAAGTGTGCAGCACTTTTTTTTTCCTGAGAAGACGTTCCTCTGACAGGCAAGAACCGAAACTGGATCGCGAATACAGTGGAACCTTCGCTTGAGGCTTACACCTCCCATTGAAAACGTGACATTTTATCCCCTCTAAAACCCATGAAAGAGTATAGTTACAAGACCCTCCTCAGAAAAGAGTCTACCATAACCTCCTCTCAGAATGATGAACAAGAATGCTATTGTAATGGTAGACCGCACTGAAGAGTTTTTCATACCTCCAGAGCTGACAGGTTGCATCTACAAGCCCGAATTGGAAGTCGCTCCAGTCAGAAAAAAATCAGAAAAGCTAGACTCCGAGAGGAAATGTCTGTCCTCAGATAGACGTTGAATTTACAGAGAGATGCTCGAAAAGTGATTCTGTAGCTTTGAAAAGTTTTTTTGCTTTGTTAACTAAGGTTATTGAAATGAGATCCGTATAAAGATGGTTCTCATCGACTGGGGCGTCGGTGTTTAAGCGTTCCCTCTTTACCAGTTGACTTCAACCCAAACTGTTGTGTTGTGTATTGATGAAAGTTTGTGATTCTGTGAAAGTAAATTCACTTTAAACAGAGTAAACATGAGTGTGTTTCTGTGTCATAGTCTGTGTAATTGGGCGAAATAGGAACTCGTGCATCCCCTCTGTTATTCTCTCTGAGATCATTTCGAAGGGTCTTACCTTACTCTTCCTCCCGCGAAAGAGACGAACAATCCAGATGGGGTGTTTGAACATAGAGAAAACAGAAAACAGTGATCTCCTTTTCGTGATTTTGACTGTGGTTAAGCCCCTGTTTAGATTCAAAGACAGAAAAATAAAATCAGCATCAACTGCCTTCCATTCGGCGGATCCTTCGCATGTGTCTGACCGTGTACCAGCATGGCATAAAATGAAACAAATCCGGCTCCTCTTCCTCCTTCCATGATCCTGCGGCCAGAGGAGGTTTTGGGGGTGTACAAAGCCTTGCATCGGCTCAGAACATTCCGTTCGATGAGCCCAACGGGTGCTGGAACGCGATTTGGCCTACACATTACACAGACCTCCATACCGACGTTTTCCTCCCCTTTTCTGGTCGTGGATGGAATGAATCACCATTTGGTCGCCGATCTGTTGGAGGTGGAATGGCATCATGGGCAACCAAATGACGGATCTGTTGCGAGAAATGCAATCAAAAGGAGTTAAAGACGAGCTGTTACTTTGTACCTCTCAACGTGTAATACTTGCCTGTTCGTAGCGAGTTGATCGAGATCATCGAGACCCAAGTGGCTGAGACGGATAGAAACCAGATGAATTGCAGAGAAGGCTACACCATAATTATTCGTGATTTATGTAGCGCGAAATTTAAATAACCAAGGGCGTGATGAAAACAGCAAACACACTCAATGCTGAAATAATTATTCATGTTTTATGAAGCGCGAGATTTGAATGCTTATTTCAAACTATAGCTGACCGGAAAAACTAAATACGATGTTTATCCAGCGGGAGATTTGAAGCTTTCATACTTCAGACAAAGCGCAATAAACCTACGCGCTCAATCGTAGCTGAAATAGACTCTAAATGCTGTTCCCTTGAGAAAACTAAGTGCGTGATGAAAATCCGAGCACAAGAAGTGCAGAACGGAAAAAATAATTATAATTTCTTTGCGACTTTTACGCAACGCCTTAGAAAAAGCAACCCTGAGAGGAAGTCACACGCTTAGTACTGGCCGTACACACATACATCACCCACCACCCACCACCCACCCCAGCACCAGTATTTTTAGTCTGTGAATATCGACGCTATCCCCCCCCCCGGCGGGGGGGAAATGTTCCTTACTTCTGGGCTCGCAGAAGATTCAAATTTCCCGCTTGAGCAGTTGTCGAAAATTTGAAGCTTGGGAAGGCATTGTTTCCAAACTAATGGGTTTTCGCCTTATATGACCAAAACAGATCAAATAAAACAATGCCATTGTTCCCAAAGTTGATCCGCTTTTCTAGATACGAGTAAAAGAGTAAAAGGGATTCGTAAAGGGACGTTCATGTTTTCATGATCATCGCATGCGCTGAGGTAGCCTCATGAGATTTCGATTAGACGACACTCAGTTGGGCGTTGGGATCGCCGGTCTTCTAGGTGATGTCATGAAATGTGTCGTTCTAGGAGAATTCCAAGGTTTTAAAAGCAGCTGGCGTCCGTCAAAAAGAACACGGTGCAAGGACAAAAGGGAGGATTGGGACGGAGGGTGAAAATATATGTAGGAGAAAGAAGTGGTCAAACGAGCCATGAAGTAAAGAGTCATCTTTAGCGTGTAAAGGTTGGATGTCTTTACTAGCAATTAAGAAAGGTGTATTAGACAGTTTGTAATACAACAATTTTTTTTCAAAAATATACATATGTATATGCCTTCAGATGCCTTCAGCATCGCGTATAAACACTTCGTTGAGAAATGCATAGCCTCTTGTTAGAGAAGCTTTGATGGGTAGGTTCTCCAAAAGATCTTATGAAATGTTAAGAAAAAAACCTGTCCCAATTTTATACCATTTCATCGGTTTTTGCCACGCGGAACCTTCCTTTGGAGCATTTTGGGACGTCACAAATAAAACTGATCCATGTGTGAGAAAGGCGACTTAGTAGCAATAGCCTTTTCGATCTACAAAGGAAGGCGAACATCGCATCAAATTCTTCACAGCTAATTGTCTCAAAAACCGTGTCGAGGAACTTCGAACCCTAGCCCAGTTTGTTTATTGCGCGTAGTTTAAATTTGAAATATGAAAAGAACACCCCTCCTCTTTCGTTAACAGCTCAGAATTTTTGAATGAACACAAAGAATGAAACTAGCAGCTGGCAGAGTTTGGTGTCAAACCATCTGGCAATATTTTTGCCAAATTTGAGCTAAAACCGTTGAAAAGTTGCTGAACGCCAACTTAAAAGGTGCGCTCAATTTCTTGAAAATTTAGTTTTGAAAAGAAGAGGCAAAATATATTTGGGGCCTTTTTTCGGGTCTAATAAGATTAAAATACCCAGTTGTCGAAGGCTTCTAGCTACCTGCAGCAGAGAGAAGGCTCGACGTACCTTATAACAATAGCGCAAACATACCGACCAGAAAAGTGTCAAGTTCTGCTGTTGTGTGAATTCATTGGAAAGCGACTTTCTAGGGTCCTATTTCTTAGGTCAGTGTGTAGTTCAACGGCAAGCCTTTACTTCCGCAAAATCGTCAATTTAATATTAGATAACTTCAAGATTGTTTTTGAAATGCCAATATCATCTCCACGAAAAAAAAGTTCTACAAAATGGGCGGATTAGATTGACATGCGTAGACTCTAGCAAACTATCTGCTGATGACAACCGTCTGATAAGCTTGGGAGTAGCCCGGGGAAGCGGAATAAGCAGTGATCGGTCAGATTGTTTAGTCCAGTTAACCTACAATGGTGGACAACAGTCGTTGGGACATGGCAAAGGTTTTACGGTACCACTAGAATAAGTCTACTATTCCAGGCCTATCCCTTGTATCAGATAGGTTTGTGGTCTCCCTTACCCCCCCCCCCCCCCCCCCTTTAGCAGTTCAATGTTGACATCTATGGAGCTTTTTAAACATACGGCATCAAAATTTAAAGGGGGAGGGTGGGGTGGGGAAGACTTTGTTACGTTCGTATAATGTGAAAAAAAGGTAGAGAGAAAAGAAAGAAAAAAAAAGAGAAAACACTTTAGACTGCCACTGCAGGATGCAATAGCTCATCACTGTGTTTTCGATGGTGGTGATGATACAGCAATCGTAAAGCAAGAGAAGAGCATATAATTTCAAGAGCCAACCACTTGAACTTAACGGCATAAACAGATGCGATGAAACTTAACCTTTCAAATTTCTATTATTCATATTTAGATACCGTCTCTGTTTCTTTTGTAACTGTTCGTTTTAAACTTGTTTGTTTGCTTACAGTTACCCTTTCAACCTATTATGCATCATAATTTTAAGTTACCATTGTTTCAAATGTTTTAACAAGCCATTTGCTTCCATTCTGAATTAGCTTTTCCACCCCCTAATGAAGGTAATAACCAAAACATTTGGGCAATTCTATTAAAATACTAACTGTTCGATCAGGCTTGCCTTTTTGAAGTTGATCTGTCTTGTCCATCGCTTATCCTAATCTAGACAAAGATCCATCTATAAATTGCTCCTGTTTGTACAAGTGGTCCTTGCCTTGTTTACGGAATCACCCAAATTAAATTAATGGTCTACCGTGAGTAGACAGTTATTAAAACAGAATACGTGTCGATCCATCGAGTCATTCATTTATGCATGCCTTCATTCATTCATTCATTCATTCATTCATTCATTCATTCATTTGTTTGTTTGTTTGTTGCCAAATAGGGCAAGGTTAACTTTGTTGTTTCATTTATACGCCCTTAACTCTCTGCAGGGATTTGTCATCAAACGCCATCACACTTTTACCTAAAGGAGTGTTTCGTACGATGTCTCATCTAAAACTCCTGTGAGTTACAAATGATCACAATCAGATTACAATGAACACAAATTAACACCGACACGAAAAAGAATTTGTTCAAAATGTATTATTAGATTGATTCTATATTTTATCTCACTCAAATTTCGGTTAAGTGATGAATATTTTTTCGGCAAACTCTTGTTAACCAGCCGCCGCAAGGCGGCAGCCGGTTTAAAAATTGGGCTTTTTTTTGTCACTTGCCTAAGTCATGCATTGGGTTTTTTTCTCGACCATCATAGAGTGTAAACCATTTACAAAAAATTTGGAAATTTCGGTCGGGTCTCGGTCGGTCGGATGTAAATTTTGGTTCGCCCGACCAAACTAAACGGAACGTCGGTGGAGGTAGTCCAAAATTTCCAACCGGAATATCCAAACGGAGAACTGGGTTCCATTTAATTTTTTTTACCAGTTCCAGGTCCTGCGTCAATAGTCAAACGAGGTCCAGGCTCTCTGTAAATAGAAGTGAATTGCACACATAGTACATTGTAATCGTGAACTGAATTTTCCATTCAGGAGGTTTTGCTCACCATTTGCGCAAACCGGAGGGCAAATGGTTTCCCCTATGAATGGTAAACAACCATAATATCCGTAAACTTCCGGTTTTTTCTTGATCTGATCCTGATCTAGACGAAGGTCCAACTATATATTGCTCCAGTTTACAGAAACAAATATAAATCATGCCTCAACTCACTGCCAACGTTACTACTCAGTATTCCGTAGTTAGGGACTGTGCAATAATTATCAGGAGGGGGTTGTAAAACGGAATGAGGGAGAGAGTGTAAGGGGCAAAGTCTAAATTATTCAGTGGTAAGAAGTGGGAGGGGGGTGATAATTTTCAACGTAAATTTATAACATTTTCATTTTTGTTGTATTGTAAAATATATCTAAAAGACAACAGAGGCCATTACAGCTGATTACAGTAAAAACCCGCATCGATCTAATACCCTTATTTTTACATCGAGCAGAGCTTCTAGGTCCTGTTCGTCCCAAATGAAGATGTCGGCAAGTAACTATGTGAAAGTAAAGTTCAGTCCTTTGTTTCTGCTGTGGTTTTTATAGCTATCAGCTTTAATAGGGGGGGGGGGGAGTTATTTCAGCCTTTGTACAGGGGGCTAAGCTAACTTTATGCCGTGTTGTACTCATTTCAGTACCCCCTCTCCTGATAATTACTGCACAGTCCCCTATATGACGTAGTGTGTAGTGTGAAACACGTTGGCATATTTTGCGCGTTTTCTTGCCCTTATACGATAAAAGGACACAACAATGGAATAATAAGACTAGACATTTCACCGCATGATAAAGACGGACTCGTTAAATCGTGAGCCGAAGGGAAACGCTAATCCTCATACGTCTGCATTTCATTTGTTTCAATGATCATTCACCACTGTTTAAAGGCGGAGTCCTCCAATCACAAAGAAGAGAAACGAGCTCCACTAATTTCTCCAATTCTCGAACATATTTAGGTTGTTTCGTCTTACTTGTTTTCATTTCCAAATGTAATTGTTCGTTGTAAGAAAAGATCATTTCCATTTTTTAATATAAACTTAATATACTTTATTGCCCATTATTGTATGTAAGTTTACAATTTTTCTTTGACTTAATCGTCACAAATTCTATTGACAACTTGTTTACTTTTGCTAAGGGGTTGCCGGATAGCGTGGAGGGACGATTTTTTTGCCGTTCCCTGCATAGCTACAACATGAAACGACCAAATTCAGAGTTTTGTGTTGAACGTGAGCAACCTACGGCGAATTTTCGTTTTTCTCATTGAACTATAACGCCGTCCTTACAAATTCAGCTCCCGGATAGTTCGGCTACATTAGACAGATTAAATGAGTCAGAATACTCGTGAAAAAGCTTAAAAGTATGTGAAGTCATTTTAAAGTGATGTTTATCTTCGCTTTGCCGTTGTGGCTGTTTGAGCTCCCTAATATCAAGAGTCGTCTTTGCCTTCAGTAAATTTAAAATGACTGAGACAACGCTGACTTTCAGATTTAATCAGAGATTAGTAAATTTTGAATGCTGTCCTGTGACATTTATCATTTTGAATTGCTGCCATTTTTAGAAGTTCTGCTCTGGCGAAGAAAAGTGGTTTAGGGCACGGATTGACCTGGGGACAAGTCGGGCACCGGAAATTGTTTCCATTACCGTCCGCATTTGCTTCCAAAAATAACTTTTATGCATATTCCTGGAGACTCCCTCTCTGTCCTTTATAAAATTGGTACGCGTGTCATTTTAAAGAAAACCACAGAGAGTATATGTAATTGGAAAGCTCAATAAATGTTGGTTTCAGAAAAAACTAACGTTGAAGTTTGTATTAGGCAAAAAAATAGAAATCAAACACCAAAATGACAGCGCCAAATTCAATCGAATTACTCGCAAATCAAATCCAAGCGCACAATCCCGTCTTTTAGCTAAAATTTTGGACGCCAGTGTGCTAAGTGTAGACTCACTTGCAATGTGAAAAGAAAAAAATGCTTTTAAGTTGAAATAAAACCATGAACGCACCTTTCACAGTGATTAATGCACCTTTTCATTGTTTTGAACAGGTTATTATTTTTAATAACGCACCTAAATGCTCAGTGAAATGGAACAACAGGTCATTATTGAGTTTACTGAGGTGGAGCAGTTGGTCATTATTCCTTAAATAATAACCTCATGTTCCACTTGAGTGAAGCAATGACCTTTTGTTGAATTAAAGCTATCAATGATTTGCAGTAATTCCGTCATACATTTCTTCATCAATTGATTTTACAAATGAACCTTTATTTTAATTCGTCAACTTGCTTTACAAACATTTTCCTTCTAACAATTCTTAGTTGTTATTTATTGTAATATTACAATTTCCACCAGAAATGTTTACAACTAATGTTCCTGAACAACCTGGGATCGCCAAAGCGGAAGTAAGCGCTGAATTAGAGTTTCCCTTTACTGTGCTATCTTTCTCTTTTTGTTCTTGCACAATTTTAGAAACTTTCAAAAGCTGCTCTTCAGTTTCCCTTTTATAGCCCTGTATTAGCTAGAAAATAAAACAAAAAATGGTCAAAAATGTTTCCTCACCTTTTTTAGTTGGAAATCTCGGAGCCATAACCAAACTAGGCCCTCCAAACTCAAACATATCGGTTATGTCAATAGCAACTTCCACGCTATTCTTTACCTCCTCAAACATGTCAAGGGGACTGTGAAAGGATTTCATCTAGCCCGTCGTTACAAAAAGCTTCTTTGCGCTCATGCTTGTCCACTGCTTGCGAAAGGACTTCGTCAAGTCGAGGTCATCATCAACCACTTCAAACAAACGTTTGGTAGAATTGTCCATTTTGAAAGAAGGCACGAAGAGCGCTCAGACAAGAAAAGCTGTTGCACTTTTTGGCAAACATATTTATGTAGTTTCGTTTTGGCATCAGCGTGCTTCCAAAATCCTTGCGGGATTAGAATAGTCTTAAGGGAACTAGCGAGCAAATATTTCACAGCAGTTCGTTAGCTTGTTTGTTCGAAAACAATGAAAGGGTGCATTAAAACGGACTTCTTAATAATAATGACCTCGCGCTTCGCGCTCGGTCATTATTTTTAAGAAGGCCTCGGGGCTCGGGCATTATCCTTTACATATTGCAGCATGGAGTCACAAGCGATTAGAAATTATAACACCTTTCTTCCTTATCAACTTTTATTCGATTGCTGGTTTTCACGTGACGTCATCAAATTCTAAAATCATAAATCGCGAGGTATTTCTCCACCAGGTTGAAGATGACTTAAAATAGATCTTTTCGCAAGTTTCCAGCCCGGTTGCGTCTTTAGTTTTTAAAATACCTCAACTTGAATTTCTGGCTTTTCATCCTACGTGACACCAACATAGCGTCTGTAACAAAGTTCTCTCTTATGCACGAAAGGACAGTCCGTGCGATTTTTAGCAATTTGGACAGTTACACTATTACGAACGAAATTAATGTGAATGTATAGCAGTTCACGAGAGAAAAGTATTACTGTTTGAAGAGCAGACGTGAATTCCAGATGTTTTCATTGATTTTCGGCCGCCATTTTTGTGCCCCTCCGATGGACACCATCATGGCGTTTCCGCAAATAACTCAACAACGGAATTATACCGCACAGATCTGAGACTTGGCGGAGTTGTTTAGTTGTGTATCCTTTATAACATTACACGTTCTTGGCTTCTTTCATTAACTAGTTTCGATTTTAATATTTTATGGAGTGACAGCGAAAACCAAGAATAGCTATGTGCATTTTTTAATTGTTTCTGTTTCCCCACCCCCCTCCCGCCTTCCGTAGGAAGATAACGGGATACGCATTTTCCAATGAGGGACACTGAGGCAGTTTTCATTTAAAAAAATTCTTTTCTTTTTATAACTAGCTCCTTGCGGAACAACAAAATATCAAGCATATCAGATACGACCTTTACCTCTAACTTCAATCTACAATATCTGTAAGGATTGCCACCCTTTATTTGCAATTGGAGACGTGAAAATGATATCTATTCAAGGTCCAAAAAGATTGCCATGCGAACAAAACTCGAGTAACTACGACTGAGTGTGACACTGTGTTTATTTTTTGTTTGTTTATATAGCCATCTGTCTTTTTTTTGTTTGTTTGTTTGTTTGTTTATTTGTTTTGTTTTTGTTTTGTTTTTTAAATAGGGCCCCGAATGGGTCCATGTGTTCTGCTGGTATGGCTGTATCCCACAGCTTTTAGGTTACATAGTGTTCTTGTTTGGCAAAAGAATAACTGAGTAACTAACTAACTAATCCTCTTCATCCCAGCTGGGACATAAGGGCTTATCAATGCCGAAAGTGCGTACCACTTGAAACAACTTGAAAATGAAACAAAATGCTGGAAAACGAATAAATGCGATAACTTTACATAAGTGGTAAATTGAAGGCATGCGGAATTTAAATATGAGCAAAAAACAAATAACGGTGAATATGAGCGATAACAAAAAAAACTTAACTCCAAAAAAGTAATAATAAACAAATAAAGCATTTTAACCGAAACACGTGCTTTGACCTGGATATCCTCATGCTCCTTCCAAGAGATTATGATATTTGGTAACGAAAAAATATTTAGAGCGTTCATTCCTCTACGAGAGGGGTAGGGATCAAGGGGAGATATTGCTGTCATGAAAACAACACAGTATCCATAGTCACCTATCTTTTTTAACCCCATTCAGATCTAGCATTTTTTAGTCTTCTGGGAAAGGGGGGGGGGAGGAGGGGTTGGGAAGGACAATTTCCGCCTGCTCCTTAACTGCGATAACATTAAAGCTACACCAACGAAACTTAGCGGGCAGATAGCATGTTTCTTTTGAGCTCCCCTGCTTAAACTGACACCGTCATTTTACGCAAAAAATTATGTCGTGTTCTCGACAGTTTAAATAGGGACTTTAAGATACGGTGACTACGGACTACGGACTACGGACTACGGTTGGAC
Organism: Siderastrea siderea; assembly: GCA_964030785.1. Lineage (NCBI taxonomy): Eukaryota > Metazoa > Cnidaria > Anthozoa > Scleractinia > Rhizangiidae > Siderastrea > Siderastrea siderea. The sequence continues at coordinate 34,963,773 of OZ034977.1, read as the reverse complement.
TCGCGTTTTTCTTTGGCTGAAACACTGGGCCGAGTACACAACGAGTGGCGCGAAAATGCGAAGTTAAGACCGCAGACTACAGACAACAGACTACGAACGAATAGCGAAGGTCAACTCTACACTAAACAGACACAAAATGTCTTTTAAAAAGATTCGAGATGCTCTGGTTTTGAGTAATCGTCGCACTGCAACTGAAAATGTAATTACACGTGAGGCTTGTGTGCAAGCTTAATCAAATTTTCAGGGCCCGTTTTCAAATTACTTCGCTTGCAAAAATACTTCAGAAGCAAATTTGACATATTCTACTAAATTAATTACTTCTCAACTTGAAGGGAAGCCATTTGTATCTAGAAAGAGCAAAGAGAAGAGTTGATATTACAAGCTATATTCAAACCATCAAATTTAATTTCATTCTGGAAAACAACGCGGCGGTCAAACTCAGTAAACAAAGTAAGCAGTACATTTTTCGCTGTTCTGAGTTCATAAGCACTTGAAATTGTTCCAAATGCGTATTAGTTTGTAGTTCAAGCGTTACAGTACAAGAACACCTCAATTTTCGAACTTTAGACTACTTTTTCATACCATCTTCAGTTTCTCGTACTACACCACGCTGCACTACGTGAAATCCTTCCACTACGCACCGTCGTGACCTTGCGACGGTGGGGACAACAGAACACATATGTCTCGTCCCAGTCCTAAAGTGCTTCCTGTCCGTAGTCCGTAGTCGTAGTCACCCTATCTTAAAGTCCCTAATTGTTCTTGCCTTGGCAAACAGCTTTCAAACTGACTCATAGCGGATAGGAATAACCCATTTCTTGGTATTATCCCATTTGGTAGAAGGTAGCTAACTTTATCATTATATTATATTTCAGAATCTTAAGTAACAATCGTTTGGAGGTAATTCCACGCCGGGCATTCTTTATATCACATCTACGTCAATTGTGAGTACAATAAATTAAACTGGCGAGCAACGACACAGCATCCTAAATACAAAATAAGAGTTGTGAGGTAGTAGATGTGTTTTCCCGAGTGATCACTCTGAACGTTACACCCAGTCGGTCCGATTCCGCTACCCCCGTAACACCGATGATGTTAAAAAAGCTATGACAATGAAACGTAAAGCGGCAAAAAAGTACGTCCTAAAATATTTTCTTTGAGGTCCACAACATAAGCTGATGACGTCATATAACCTAAGAATTGCTTTATGTTCTCAAACGGCGGCCATCTTGGATCCCTATTTTTTTCCTCTTCGGAAATGCAACGAACTTGACCAAAAAGTAGTCAAAATCGATAACAGGACACTAAAAAGATGTTTAAAAAAATGTAAAGCTACCTCCACAGAGTTCTGCGTTTTTCATTACAAATAAGAAATTTCAAAATGCCATGGTAATGTCGCTGCATTCGATGAACAAGTCACCAACTTTGGTGATTTTACATATTATAAAAGCTCTAAACGACCAAGGTCCGTGCAGTAAGATTCTCTCCCCTCCCCCACTCCCCCCAGCCCCCCTCTTGGTGTTAACAGGGTTAAGAGATTTTGGGTTAAAAGGTCCTGTTGTTTTCGCTTGGTATATTTTTATCCAAGCGATGTTCGAATGAGATAGCCTTCCACATTTCTAACCCACTGTGATCTTTTCGATCGTTTATTTGAACAATCTCCCCAGAGTGAGGCACATTTAAATGACCAAGTCATTTTTTTCTTTCTGTGTGTGTAAGGATGTTGTCAGACAATCCAATAAAGACCATAGAACCGGAGGCGTTCAAAGTCAATAGACAACTTAATCTGTAAGATGTCACTGTATGCGTCTTTGGCTTCGGATAGGAAGGGGTGCTGATGAAATGGAATACAATAATCATAACTCAATTGATTCGCGAATGAAAGTTAGTTGGACACTGAAACAACTAGTATCAGCGATGTCAACTAAGTTCGTTTGGTCAAACATGCGTTGTTTCGTGGGATCTCTACTTTAGCACTAGTGTTTCTAATGAAGCAGTGAGGGAGTGAGTGATCGAGGGAGCGAGCGAGCGAGCGAGTGAGTGCGTGCGTGTGTGCGCGATTGAGTAAGTGAGTGATTGAGTGAGTGAGTAACAGTAACAGTAATAGTATATTTTTATTGTGAATTACTCTCTATAGGAAGGTATTGGTCTAGTTACAATAAAGGGTGACCATCAACTAATACAATGAAACAATTAATGCTAAGTGACTAAATTACGTGAGTGCGTTCGTATTATTTATTTCTTTTCTTTTCTGAAACGATAAATGAATATACTCCCCAACAAGTGGACAAGTATTGTCATTCTCTAAATTAAGAAAAGATGTAATTTTGCCATAATTACTCAGAGTAGCAAAATGAGAATCTGTGTTGCTGATACGAGAATGGAATTCGCTTCGTAGGTTATTATATCCCTAGGTTGTTTATCCTTGCTGTTCATTCTCTGTATAATGTTTCTCGCAAATTAGGCATGTTCTTGATTCAACTGGTATTGACTACCCCTTATTTTCGCATTTTGCCCTTTGTTTTCGAAATGAGTGAACTCCTAGTCGTAATTTTGTAATACTAATTTTATGTGCCGGAGACTTTGATTACCTAACTACTCTTCAGTTGGTACTATGTTTTAATATATTTCTCTGTGAACTTTTCCCTGAAACTCTCTGGTGTGCTATGGCTAGCCTAGGCCTTTAGCCAATTCTTTATACTTTACTTTCTTAGATGCAGTCCTTGTGCTGAGATGCATTCGTGATGTATTTCGTCACCATTAAAAATATTAACAAGTTGACTGTGGCTTTTTGCGTACATAAATGCTTCGTATAAGGGTAGATTGTCTGTTTTGTGTTGCAGTATTAGGCAGCAGCTAATATTGCGTGCGTTACATTGCAATCATGAGCTATAGGAAACATGGATTTCGAGTTCTCACTTAACGTTGTTTCAAGCAGACAGCGATGAAATATGTCGAAACTTCAATAAAACTATCACCTTACCGTCAGTTCTGCTGTCCCGTGCCTTTGAATTGTACATCACCTTCTGCAAATATCCCTGTTTGTCCTCGATGGTAGACTGAGTTCGATGGTAGACGGCTTATCCGCCCGCCATTTTGAAAAAACCACTCACTCCCAGTTCTACCCAGCTCACCAAAACCCAAAGAGAGACTGGGTAGGCCATCTTGTCCAGGTTGTGGTTACCTGGGGACTGGAAAGAACTTTTTGCTCTAAGTCCAGCTAAAGACATCACCTTTATTTTTTATGTTTTATTTATTTATTTATTTATTTATTTATTTTTACATCACCTTTATTTCACCTCGGATTTACAAGAGTAGCTGTATAGCTAATTTCTCCGAGAACGAAAAGACGAAAAAAATAAATAAATAAATAAATAAATAAAATAGTGTTAATAATAAAAATAAAATCATATATCATATACAGTACATTAAACTATTATTTACATAGGTAACAGTTGCATTGATGTTCGAAAGAAGTTTGGAATATTTTAGTTTTGAACTCATTCAAGGACGTTAGTGACCTCAGGTCCTCTGTTAGTTTGTTCCACATGTTTGCAGTGGTGTATCTGAAGGAATGAAGACCATAAGTGGTTGTGTTAACGTATGGGATAACAAGTTTCCTTGATCCTCGTAAGTTGCGTTCAGTATTTCTCATTTGAAAGAGACCACGCATGTACTTTGGCATCGTTTCGAACTGGATTGTCTTAAAAACTGTTTTCATCATGTCTTGGCATCTGATACTATACAGATCACTAGAGACGAATTTGAAAAACAATAGCCATTGTCTTTTCGACCCTACGACTGGTCAGTGGCACAAATCTCCTAGCAACGGCCCAAGAGCTTCCCACCCAGTCAATTTTAGGGCTTCAGGAGGTTTTCGAAAGGCAATGTAGAACTGGGACTCAGTGATTTTTCAAAATGGCAGACGGATAAGCAGCTACCATCGAATTCACCGAAAAATCGAGGACAAACAGGGATATTTCTAGAAGGTGATGTAGAAATCAAAGACACGGGACAGCAAAACAGACGGTAAGGTGATAGTTTTATTGAAGTGTCAACATATTTCATCGCTGTCTGCTTGAAACAACGTTAATTGAGAACTCGAAATCTGTGTTTCCATAGCTCATGTTCTATTTGTATTTTCCCGTGCAGGTATTTGCAACGATTGAACCTGAAAAGACTGAGTCTTGAGATTTTGTATTTTCTCCGCAGCCCAGGTGACTCTAAAATGTAAGGTATATGTATATTGTACGTCATCTCCAGTATTTTTGTAGGAAAACTTACTTTCCACATTTATGAGACAGTATTTTTTGTTTCGCTGATGAAATTTGTTTCTGCTCTGTGAGCAGTGATGACATTAACTGATAATTATCCGAAAACCCGAGCGAAGTCATGAGAGTGACTCTTATGGTGACTTTCACTCAGGTTGCCGTTACGTCAGACTATGTAATCAAACAGCCCTCCTCAGGACTATAATCACCTGGACGATTATACTTCACCGACTTATGATATGACTCATGGACACAAACCATTTACAGTAATATCATGTATTTTCGCAAATAGTGACAGGGTCTATAGACTGGTCTCACTGGATAGCTAGTTTGCAATTATGTATTTTACCATCATCATCATCATCATTATAGCAAGTAAAACCGACTTAAAATTATTATCTAGTTGTTTGCTTTGTACAGAAATTCAGTAATGAAAATAGCCTATAAGTCAGTCAATTAATTAATCAATCAATCAGTAAAGAAATCATCAGATTCAATATTCAAGAGTCAGAATATAAAGAACAGCAGGAGTACGACATACAAATCGTTGCCTTAGCAATGAAAATCGATGAAGGAATGTGCTTGGAATTTCTGGATGTACATGCCATGCTTGGGTACAACGTTGCATATAGGGAAGTACGTGATTATATCTCGTTCATACGAAAGGAACCTCCCATAATGGGAGAGCCTTTCTATTGACCCTTGGACGGTAGGGGGAGTTGAGGATGGGGGGGGGGGGGCTGGGAGTGGAGGTTTTTCTTCAAATTTTTTCAGGTGATCTTTCATCAGCACATATCGTTTTCAGTCACATTTTCAGACATACTTGAGCACAAGTTTGATGAGAATAGCTCGGATGCTATGGTTACGAGGTACATTATGGAATGGCACCCATTCAACCTTGTTGATCACTAATACAAATGACCTCTATGCTTTCTGTCAATCATGGACATTCTTTGTCTTTACGTATTGTTTGAGTGAAAATCAGTGGAACGTATAGATTGAATGATGATGATACAAGAAAAATGACCAGCAAGAGAATAATTGCGTGAGTCGCGTGCCTTAAAATATAGACCAGCAGTAACCAGGCCCGTAGCCAGTATTGAAGCAACCGAGGCAGTTGCCTCGGTTAAACAATTTCCCTGTGGTTACAAACATAAATTATTTAATAATATAACATATTTCAGGGAGTAAACCACGCCACTGGTACCCTAAAGTTTGATAACCTCATAGTAATACTCCACTTATTTTATGTGCTGGTTGATAGCCCACAGGGTTCTCCAGTGGGTCAGCGAATACCGCCTCCAGCCTCGTTACCGATTGAAGACTTGCTCCAAAACAACAATGGGCACAGACCGCCTGAATGGTCTTGCTCTTGCATACGTTCACGACATCACTCCAGAGCCGTTGCAAATATTGCATAAAAAGGGATCGCCAATGGTCAGAGGAGAATTGCTTTAGCTTTCTAAAAATTAAAGCGAGGCCTTACGTAGAGAGTACACTTCGGTACTAGTACACTTGAACGAGATTGATGTTTTCGTCACGAATGCTGAAATAACATTTCAGAGCTTTTAAATTATTATTTCTGAATGAAACCGTTGAAATTTTAAAGAGAAGAACTGATAACAAACTTAAATGCTGTTAAAGTTAGTTTGGATTTTGATTATGGTAGGGGGAAAACACCACCAAGGAAACGCTAAAAATGGCATTTCCGAGCTTCTAGATTTGAAATTTTCTATGGGAGCATGCTCCCAGACCCCTCTAAATGCTCGCGCCTTCGGCGCTTTGCAACTGCCTCGGTTATCAGAAACGACTGGCTACGGTCCTGGTAACCAATGGTTAGGAAGTGCTGGCGGAGATGTTGGTTGAGAGATGCGATTAATGTTGAGAACCGCTGTTTAGTAGTTGAATAGTAGGTGTATAAATAGTTGTTGTTGTTGTTGTTGTTGTGTAGTATGATATGGTGAATGCGAGTAACCCTTTTAGGCCCAGTATCAACAGAGGAAATCGTAGCCTGCGAACGCAGGCGTATTTCCAACTGTCGTTTCTCTCCGCCGAAAATATACGTCTGCGGGACCCAGCCGGAAAAAGATTTCTGTGACGTAACGAGCTTTGTTTTCTGGCTGAAACTCGAATTTTCCCCGCGCGCCTAATAAAGCGCTAAGTTTATTTACTATAAGTGACGACGGAATAATTCAGTAGTCGTATAGAGCAGTTCTTTAAATTGAATTTTTCGTTCCATTCAGATCGATAGAGCACTTATTCGCTGAGATATTAATCTTTACGGGACAGCATTAAATTGACGGCTTTCGGAGGACGAGTGTAATTACTTTATAAGAGAACGAACATTCGTTTACGGTGGACTCTGGCGTTGTAAATTCTCTTACTACACCAAATCCAACTCGGCTTTTCGGTAGAGCAATTTTTTTTACCTTCAATTCAGCGTTTGTTTGAGCTAAAACCATGCGATATTCCCTGAGAAATTAATTTTCATGGACTAGTAAATTCATCGCCCTCAAATTAGAAAGGGCCCCTTTTGATAATAGCCAATGGCTGATAGGGCTACCCTGCCTAATTAAAGTTGACTTGACTTGACTTGACTTGACTTGACTTGACTTGACTTGACTTGACTTGAGAAATCACCGTTCCGGTCAAAAAAAACCAGTTGAATCGCCGAAGGTGAGTTTCCTTTGTAACTTAACCTTGAAAATATATTCTAAAGGGAGGAATAATTAGGTAATCGTATAGAGCAATTCTTTAACTTAAATTATTCATTTCATCCAGATCGATAGAGTACATATTCGCGGAGATATTAATTTACAGGGCAGAATCGTTGAAAGTTTATGACGGCATAATGGCATCAAAAATTCACTGAAGGAATTTGAAAAATTCCTCAACAAGGCTTGGGCCTCCATCGAAGACCTTGGCAAGAGTCCAAAGCCTTTAAAGACTAGAAAAGCTCTCACCAAAAGGTGTTGGGCGAGCAAGCATCGGAATTACAACGGCAGACGACTGAGCTGATCAAAGTTAAAGCTGAAAACGATAAACTCCAACCTTCGCTAAAGGAAACGCAGAAGAACCTCATTGCCCTTGAGAACTACACCAGAAGAGAAAACCTGCGTTTCATGAACATCCCTGTCAGAGAAAGCGAAAACTGCGCGTCATCGTGTAGGACATAATTGAAAACGACCTAACAATTAACCCTGAAGACATCATATTCCACGCTGTTCACCGCGTGGGCAAACCACCCACACGAGACGATAGTACAACTCCTTCGCCCGCGACTGATAATCGCAAGATTTGTAGTAAGTGAAGACAGGGTGCATTATTCTCGGTCAAAAACCGACTCAAGTCCTCAGATACACCGACGCCTACATCACTCAAGACTTTGCTCGAGCAATTCAACAACAAAGGAAAACTTTAACAGGCTATGTTTGCTGCTAAAAAATGGCCGCCGAAGCAAAGGTAATAAACAGAAAGCTCTTTATTGATAACAACGCTTATGACATCTCCAACATTCTAAAAGTCTTCAACCTCCACCTGATTGTACGTAAAAGTAATGAAAAATAGGAACTGAAAAAAGAAAAAGCCTGATCCGCTGGCTATTTCTCAGCATTCACTGCAAGATTAAGTCATGCAATTGTCGATGTGTATGTTTGTATATTTGTTTTTATCGTCGTTGTTCTGTGCAGCCGTAATCCTTACACAGAACGATTCACGTGCAGAAATAAGTCTTTCAAAGTTCAATGCAGCTTGGACTTCTTTCTAATTTCGAAACTGACCTTATTAATGAAGTGCAATGAACATCCTGAGTCAGACCATTCCAATATTGCACTCCACCTTAAATCTGAAGATCTAAAGCAACACAAAGGTCCTGGGTTCTGGAAATTCAACAGTTCCTTGCTTGAGGATGAAGTATACACCAACAAACTTTGCGAAAGCATAATCCTCTTCAAAAACAAGTACATTGAGATTGATGATTTGGGTTTAAAATGGGACCTAATTTAAGTGGAGATCCGTGGTTTCACAATCAAATACTCTAAAAACTAGGCGAAAAAGAGAAAAAAATGAAGAATGCTTACTCCAAAATAAAGTAAACGAGCTGCAGCAAAAATCTGAAACAAAACCGAACAATAAACAACTGTTAAACGAGCTTTATGCTATTAATAAATTACGCCTACAATTACCCGACAAAAGTCAAAAGACAGAAGGAGCAATCATTAGAAGTAAAGCTCGGTGACCAGAACAAGGGGAACGCAATACTAGATACTTTCTCAATCTAGAAAAACAAGGAAAACGGTTACAAAAACTAAAAGTTGGCGACGATAAATGTACTATCGACCAGTCTGAAACATCAGAGAAAGAAAAAGGCTTTACGAATCTCTTTCTAAACGAGCATAATCTTTCCGCTGGATCCACCTTTAAAAAAAGAAAAACAACAACTGGTGAAGGGCTCGTCGCAGTAAACGAATGTTTAGTTGTACTGAAAGACTTTAAAAATGCCAAATCTCCTAGTACCAATGGTTTCTCTGCGGAGTTCTATAAATTTCTCTGGCCCGAACTGGGCACTGAGATTGTTTCCAGTTTTAAAGTGCGTATCACCCCTAATTTGAAAAAAGATTTTGCAATAGTCGCTTGTCCCCATACGTATACTCCTTGATATCTGGCTAGCTTCACGTGCAGTTTAAGAGAGTCTTGGGTGGGTGGAAGTCCTTCCAGTTCTCTCCCTTTCTTCGTAAACAAGAATTCCAGGCACCACTGACCTGAAAGAAGAGGAATAACAAACGCAAACATAAGGAAAATTCCAAGCGTTAAGAAAATCATAAAGAAATTTATATCACCAGTTACCTTATTATTATTATTAAAGTGCGTATCACCCCTAATTTGAAAAAGTATTAAAGTATTAAAGTGAGTATTAAAGTGCGTATCACCCCTAATTTGAAAAAAGATTTTGCAATAGTCGCTTGTCCCCATACGTATACTCCTTGATATCTGGCTAGCTTCACGTGCAGTTTAAGAGAGTCTTGGGTGGGTGGAAGTCCTTCCAGTTCTCTCCCTTTCTTCGTAAACAAGAATTCCAGGCACCACTGACCTGAAAGAAGAGGAATAACAAACGCAAACATAAGGAAAATTCCAAGCGTTAAGAAAATCATAAAGAAATTTATATCACCAGTTACCTTATTAAAACGGCTAGTCCTGTCTTACACCAAGATGACGAATCTCCCTATAATGGATGAAGTGTCGCACCCCGTTAAGGCGTGGGACACAGGAAGACCCTTGGATTTAGACGGACCAAGAGTCGATTGCCAGCAGATGCGCGGGAAAGAACTTGTGGTTCTTTCCTGTCCCATAGGACCCCCAAAGTTCATTCAAATCTAGAGATACCACCGCACCAACAGCTAACACAATCACGTCAATGTCTGTTGTTCGAATCATGACTGACTTGTGACCTTTTTCTACTGCATCGGCCGCATGAACCATTATTCTGGTATCGGTCTTCTTCATGCGAGTAGGGTGATAGCCTATTGCCTTCAGTCGCAGGTGGAGAGTAGAGTACCTCTGTACCATTTGTAGCTATGTCCTTACTGTCTTCGGTCGCTACTGTCACGACCTGCTCTGACAGGAAAGAGAACAGCTCCTCCTTGTTGTCATTTGAACGTAAGAAGTCTTGCCAGTTTCGGGGGACTATAACAGATGGAAGGACTCTCCTTCTGGTGCCGGAACCTCTCTTCTCCGTTGTGCTTGCTTTTAAGCTCTTATTGATATATTAATTAAAGACCAGTTCCAGTATCTGTTCTTTTTTCTAGCGACTGTTTAATGTATGGAAGGAAAATCTTTCCACTGTATTCCCGGAAAGGTCTTGCAGAATTTCGGCTTTAACTGATTTGAACGCAAAATGCACCATCCAGTATCACCGCGGACGCGACGGATTGGGGGATTTTCCTGTGGCAAAATGTTTCTCCATACAGTTTATCAGGTCGCGTTTTGTACCTGACCTGAGCGAAGGAGGAAAGCCTTTCCTAGCTTACTGCTTGCGTTGTCTACACCTTCCTCTTCGACAGTAGGATGTATTACTACCGTGGAATGAGCTTGTAGCCGGCTGTAGTGAGCACGTTTGCTTTGAGGTTGGGAGAACATACCATGTCTTTTTCCTTGAAGTGTTCACAAACTGCATTTGCCACATCTGACGATAGCCGAAGCACGTTACCATATGAAATCGACATCCCAAGAGCATGCAGTCTGTCTATCAGCTCTTTCTTGCGTGTTTTCACATGCAGCATCACTCCTATGTAAACTGGTAAAGGGGTTCTTGACTTTTGACATGCCGAGTACCTTTCAGAAGCTGAGTTAATGTTAATGCAGCCTGACGTGACTCCTTAAGCGACTGGCATTTAGTGTTGGGCCTTTCAAGAATCCTGTTTACTAGCACTAGCAAAGTCTGTTTTCGTTGGCAGTTATGAGAAAATGTTCCAGTGCTTGTATCGGTTTCACTGAACATTTCTTTTAGTAGGCCGTGTTTAACACATCGCATCGGCATCGTTGTCTTAACAGAAAGCGTCAGAAATAAGAGGTCCTGTATCTTCATCAAATGCCAGCAACACCTCTTTACCTTTGGTGTGAGCAGTCCATCCAGGAACAGCTGCCATTAACTTTTCATTTCGACGCCTACAGTGTATCTCTTGTGTTTTCTCTGCCACGCCTTGTTGCGCTAGCCTCTTACAATATTCTTTTTTCAAGTCAGAGAGTTTGAAAACGGTAGTATGTGGTTGTTCCTTTCTAGAATTTTGTATTTGACAAATCAATTCGGCTAGTGTAATACTACAGGTCATAGCTTAGCTGTTCTTTTCGGATGACTTTTCTTTGATATGTTATCGCGCTTGGTTGTACAGCGCTCTAGGCAATTCGCGTGATATTTGGCTCCAAGAGCTATCATATCACAAGTACTTAGCTGAGACATCTGATTAAAATCGCATAATTCATGAGCAGATCGGACGAGGAAATCGATATCCATTGTACACGCCTCTCTTAAATCGCCCTCGGCAGCCGGTTTCTCGCAAAAAGGCACACTGGAACATTTCTACCCTCTGGATAAGAGGTGTCCGCTTGCTGCTGCTTTGGTCATGGCTTTCTGTAGGTAATTTCCTTTTAAGTATGCGATTCAGATTTATGTCACACGGCACAATAACTCTCTATTGTCCGAACAATTTCATTTCCGTCGTCCAATTGTTCCCAGCCAACCGCATGTAAATCCGGCCCGTTCAATAGTGAGGTATCCCGCACCCAAGTCGTGTCGTTTCGAATTAGCAGGACACTGAGTTTTTCCTTTGTTTCCTGCTTGTATATAAGACATTTTAGCCAGTAGACAGCTTGAGGCAGCGACATGCTTCGATTCTCTGCGTTTTCAAATTAAATTATTACATACAATAGTTTCTACTGTACTTGCACCGAATTATGAAACGCAATGTACAGTACAATTTTACTCCTACAATCCAAATCAAGCGAATGTGCTGCAGAAACTCCAAGCACAACAGCACGTGCAGAAAAATGGCAAATTAACGCCTGTATTCATCAAATAATTTTGGCAAGAGATTAATGTTAGCATAAAAAAGGGAACAAAGTCACATTTTGAGGCCTAATTTGAACAGCTATATCTGCATTTTGGAGTAAAACGTAGCTTGATCCTCGAAAAAGTGCAAGAAGGAATACTTCGCGGGGGGTCTTTTGCATGAAAATTTTGATTGCCGCTAACTAGCTAGAAAACAAAATTGAGCTTGGCAGTATGTCAGGATTTGATCAGTATGGGTATGCTCATAATCCTGCAAAGTTTGGTGCTTGTATCAAAAATCGCACAATTCTCGAGCTATGCCGCCGGACTATAAGAACACTCATTACGAGACATGTAACATGTTTACACTCCTCGGTGCCGATAAACCTACAGAACTTGACGGACTGTCGGTTTGTCCGTCAAGTATCCGAGGACTAGACTAATTACTTAGGGGTCGATTACATGAGCCGGAATGGCTCGGTTAGCCAGGCTGGCTTGGTCTGCCGAGATGACTACTCAGCCCGGTGTTAGCACAAAGGCGAGCCAGCCCGCCTGCGGCTAAAATTTCGAAGGTGTCTTGTGAAACGATGGCTACCTCAAAGAGAATGAATCGAGTGTTTTTACTTTCACTAATCCATTATTTTGTTTTATTATTTTCTGTTTTCAAAACAGCTAGTTTTGTGGTCTGATAAACGTTTGTGTGTTTCATAGAAAGAGCAATATCGATCTTTTGGTGGGCCATTTTGCTCTGAAGCGAGATTTAGTGAGGAAAAAGTGTTGGTCCGGCGATCGCGATTACATGGTAAATTTTCAGACCGTCTTGCAGGGATCCCGGCATCGCGATGATGGGATCCCAGCTAGCCGACGTCAGATTTTTCCATGAAATCGCAAAGTTGTTTTATATTGTGTTTAACAGACGTGTCGAGATCCCGGCTAACCGGGCCAGCCCACCTCACGTAATCTGCCCCTAAGTCAAAATCTGTCGGTTTTGTCGGTACCGACAAACTCGGCAGGATTTGTCAGTCTGTCTTCATGATAAGCAAGCGAAGGATTGGGATATATAACATTTATATTATGTGGCCATTTGGTGAGGTTGGCGATAAATGTAAGAGCGTGAAGAGACTAAGAAGACGTCATTTTGTGATCCGCAACACCAAGAAACGACTCGAAAAATGCTTTCTCGGACGCATTTCTTACATTAGAATTCCGATTAGAAGAGAGAATCGAATAAATGAATTGAATGGGAAATAAATTAAGTAAAATCGCAAAAGCTACCATTTTTTTGGAAAACACTTTATTTGCGGACAGAAAATCCGAGAAACGTACCTGATTCTCCGGGAAAAGCTTAGACCCGGTTTAAAAGTCGAACTCTACACTCGCCGAACCTATTGCGAGGGAGACACTTTGGAAGATACTTATAAAAACTGCTCCTTCACCAACACTTTCTTTGAGAGGATTCTAGATTGGTTCAATTAGACATACAAATGCACTTTCGCATCAAGTAAAAAGGAAATGTTGTTTGGAATAAATGGAAACACCAAAGCTGGAAAGCTTCTGAGAACACTAACTAGACTTTGCTTTTCTCGAAGTGTTATATTCAATCACTTAGCCGAGAAGACTTTGTCTGTAAAATAAACTTGAAACTTAAAATTGAAAAACTCGTTAGTCAGGACTCTTAAATCGAATTTTGTTCTCTGTCTTTTATTTTTTGGAGAGCAAATATATAGAATTCACAACTCTGCTGTTAATCTTCAACCCATGGGGGCTTTGGTGCAAACGCTCCCCTGGGTTTTTGCTGTGTTTCAATATTTCGGAAAACCTACTTGCTTACGACCTTCAATGTGCTCCACAAGCTGAGGTATACACCTGATTGATAGAACGTTGTCGGGTGCAAAGTATAAACCATGAAGGATGCGACGCGATAGAATTCTGGGAAGACAACAATGACAAGCTTGCTACTCAGTTCCGTGTATTGTCATGTATTGATATTCAAGATATTTTCATTACCAAGACGTTTTTGAAGTAGATTTGGGTATACTGTGTGTTAATATTATCTCCATGATGCCTGAGAATAGAAGCAAGTTTTCCAGCTTCCCAGAAGACCATTGGGTCGTATCGTTCATAGTATATGCTTTTCACACGACAACGTTTTTTCAATTAGGTGTATATTATGGATAGCAGCGCTGCTGCTTGGGGGCCTTTGACGGCATCCAAGATGGCGGCCAAGATTAGAAATTATCAAAAACGGCGGAAATTGAAAATTTTTTATGCTAGACGTAAATTCAGACATGATTAATGAACACTTTGCTGCTTTTTGTGAACAATCTCTGCTTTTTCACCTAAAAAAGGTGAAAACACGTTTTACCCAAAAATGGTTTCACCAGCTACTACTTAAGACGTTATAGCTTGTAACTGCAGCAACCGCTTCTCACCAAACTTATGTCAAAATGTGTCTAAAGGATATGCGTACACCTTCTAAAAACGGCAGGTGCTGATAAAAACCATATTGTAAAAATTCAAGAAAAACTTATGGTAGTCAATGCTAATGCCGGACATGAGTTAGAGGGTGTAGGTTAAGAATATTTTGAAACATTTTTTATTTAAGGAAATTTTCTACACGGACAAATAATATACAAGGGGTTAATACCAAGGCTTTTATGATTCGCTTCTCTCTAGCTTGATACGAAATAGAACAGTGACAACGCTGAAATTTAAGGAAGGTTACTATGAACACAACCTATATCTGTAAGTGTATTCAGTTATTAAAACTCACATGAATTCGACACACGAATAGCTTTAAAATCTCACTTATTCCTTTTAGTGCTAGGTTGATGCAAATTGACCCTCCTTTTCCCCTCTTTTTTGGCTTAGAACAGTTCATTGAAGTCTAAAGTACCCCTTTTTTATCTCTGATAATCGCGAGAAAAAAAATAAGCTCTGAAATTAGTGGTGCGTGAGCCCACCATTTCTCAGCATCATGTCGCAGCAAGAGGCAGCCGGACAGGATGTGACGTCATAAACTTAGATATTTGCAGAAAAATAGTTAACTGTAGCATCAGGATGGGAAATATGGGAAATTAAAGGACGACTTTGGCAGATTTACGCTAAGAAAGGAACCAAATGAGAAGTATTCTGATGTGAAAACAATCGAGGTGTTGGTGTTTGTCGACCATTTGCAGTTGAATAAATGAACAAGGGGTTTTGGATTTTAAGCTTTGGGATGCTTCAAAGGGCCATTTAAGCAATTTTAGTTGAGGGCATAAAACGAAGGACAAGTATCCGATGTGATAACAAGAGAAGATTGCTGCATTTCGACGATTTGCAGCATGCTCGGAGACTCAGGGGCAGATAGTTACGCCGAAAGAAAGTCGAAAAGAGCAAGGAAAAAAAACGAACGAGTGAACGAAGAAAAAAAGACCAAGGCTCTGGGGACAAAGTCTTATCGGACTAGTTCCAAAGGACTTTTACAAAAGTGGCTCCCCACTAGGCAGAAAAACAGCATTTGCATTTTTCTGCCCTGGCAGGGAGCAGCAAATCTCTGAGGTCATTCCGTATTTGTCCCCTATATTGGCCTTAACCCTCAGACGTAAAGCAAAGTCATTGTAGTGTTACAATATTTCAAAAAGATTTTACCTTTAATTTGGTAGATGGCCTGTGATATGCTCTACAAGATGAGGTATATATTATGGGTTGCAGGGCTACTGGTGGCCTGTGACGTCATCCAAGATGACGGCCATTTTGGGTGCCATCTTGGATTTCATTTAATCGTAGAAATGGTAAAAAAGGCGATAATTGAGAAATCTTATGTTAGACAAGCAGAATATGACACAATTACTGTCCGCTACTCGGACCGGACTACTTGCATGGAAGAAAATTGACCAATCGCAACTCTAATTGAGAACAAAAGAAGGAACATTTCTTCATGAATTGACCAATAACGTTGAAGGATCTAGACAATACACCTCCAAATGAATTTGAAACTAATTCTGGGACCTCTCGAATTTTTCATTGGTTAGCTTCAATGATGATTTTTGAACATTTCAAACGGTGCAGTGTTGACTCGATGTGATTGGAATCTCGCAGGTTGTTTGTACGCGGCACAGAACTACGAATGACGTTATAGGAAATGTACATGTTTTCAAAATGGCTTTTGCCCAGAAAATACAAGCAAGACTGAATCGAGAGGGCTGGTAGCCATTACCCAAGCCATCGATTCCAAAAATGTCGCACAAGTTCCTGAACACACCTCCACCGTTTTCTTGGACTAAATTGGCTACTGTCCACTGATTCAGGTGCGAACCCGCCGCCCACCTGGTCAAACAATTTATGATTTGGAGTAAGTGGTAAGTCGTCTGAGGGGCTCGCTGATTGATACGTCAAGTTCACTGGTGCCTCGGCTCCCGTAAAAGCGGTCATCAGCTCTTCGTCTGTAACATCTGCATTCCCCAGTATAGCATATATAGCTCTCTTAGCGGTTTTAATCATGGTTTCGTGTACTCCACCAAAATTAGGGGCCAGAGGGGGGTGGAAGCTCCACTTAACTCCCTTATTTGCAGCTGACTGCACGATCTTGTCTTGATCCAACTGGGCGACTAGCTCCTTCAGCTCTCGCTGTGCCCATTATCCGATATCATCTCCTCTGGCAGTCCTCTTCTATTTATCATGCGGTAAAATGCGTTTAAGAAGGAATCAGTGTCCAATCCAAACGCCATCTTTAGCTGAATGGCTCTCGACGTTAAAGACGTAAACAAGGACAGGCAACGCTTAGCTCTCCGTTGGCCTCTTTCTTGGACAGTTAGGAATGGTCCTGCAAAATCCACTACTGCGCGGGAAAATGCTCGTAAGGGAAGTTTCAGTCGGGTTTCAGAGGGCGGGGCTATTATCTGCTTTGCAGACTTTGCTTTCTTTCGGGGACATACAAAGCATTCTGTTTCCAACTCACGAATAACCTCTCTTCCACTCGTGATCCAGAACCGAGCTGACAGCAATAACAGGGTGTAGTTAGTTCTCACTGAATGGTTGCTCTTCTCATGATAGGACTTCACAATTAGTCTTGTAACCCAACTCTTCCTCGGCAAAAATGATTGGGTACCTCCCAGCATGCGGCAGATAGTCGGCATAGCGCAGTCTCCCATCTGATTGAAGTAGCCCGTCTTCATCAATGACTGGGTATAAACGCAACAGTTTACTCCTTGACGGGATGGTTTTGTGCTTTGCTAGTGGCTTGAATTCTTCCTGAAATGCTTCTTGCTGTGATTCTTTGATGATTTCAGTTTCAGTATCTGCAACTTCCTGGCACGAAAGGCTCCCAGGACTCCTCTCATCGATACGTCTTCTACAGTTGTTCAAAAATCGCTGAACCCATGCTCTGACTCGCGCTAGTCTCCTCCAACTTGAAAACTTGCACGGCTGTAAGCGCAAAGGCATTTCTGGTTTTAGCGTGAAGGTTAACTCTGAGGTTGGTTCTTTGAAAATTACTTTCGCTTTGTCCCTCGGTTCTCCAGTTGCTTTAGGACTTGAACCAATCTTTGTTGCAGGATAGTTTTCTTCATCCATGCTCAGGAATTTAAGCCCATGCCACCACAGCTCGCTTTCTTTTAATTCAGTGACGATTATTCCTCTGCTTGGCAGATCAGCTGGATTCTCCCGAGTGCTCACATGTCACCACTGACTGGGATTGCTTGATTCGTCTATTTCTCCAATACGATTCGCCACAAAGGGCTTGAAACTACGGCTGAAATCTCGGATCCACCATTAAACGTTCATGCTATCGCACCAGAATGTCATTAGGTGCTTGTCGATCTTGAGTACCTTTGCTCACGGACAGGGCCAACCATAGTCCTAAAACTGCTCCATTAGTTCTAGTCTCCGAATACTTGTAGCCGACAGGAGTGCTTCTCGTGTCTTTGCAGCCACTAAGCTAGTGGAGATGGAGCCATCCTTGTTCTGGTACCTGACATACGTTGCTGCACCATAGGTCTCTCCAGATGCATTGTTTCGACCTCACGATTTATCTGCAGACAGCGGGAAACCTGTACGTCTGACAACTCTTTGAGTTCCTTAAACCACTTCTTCGCTTTACAGACTTGGCGTTGGTCAAGCGGGTCATCCCCATCCAGTCCAGACGTCACATTTCTTGAAGAAGAACCTTTGCTCTAGTCACATACGGCGCTAGAAACCATAGGATCAAACAGCGTGGCTATCTTCTGCAAGAGGTTTCGCTTGGTTAAGGGGTACTGCTTCTCAGGTGGACTCACCCTGTAAGTGAATAAATCTTCTTTATCCAGCCACAAAATGCCAAGATCTTCACTGACGGCAAATTCCCCTTGTCTGAATCTGCTTCTCCAGCTCTATCCTCTTCCGGTATCTTCTGGGTACTTCCTGGGAGTTTGAAAGCCACTTTCTTGCATGCATACCGGCGGTCTCCCACAGCTCAGATAACTGCTCATAAAGCCGTATGCCCTCATCTTCACTAGGCGCCGAATCCATACTGTCATCCATGTATGTGGACTCCAAAATGGTTTTAGCAGCTTTCGGGTACCGTTCCTGGTTCTCTCTTGCATGCTTCTGAGAAACAAACTGTGTTTGATACGGGCACGAATTAACTCCAAATAGTAGGTTCCTGGTTCTCTCTTGCCTGCTTCTGAGAAACAAACTGTGTTTGATACGGGCACGAATTAACTCCAAATATTAGACTACTGAACTGGTACTTGTCAGGAGGCTTTAACTGACCCAGATCTCTCCACAGGAAACGATGAAATGGTCTGCTAGATGGCGACATCCCAATTCGCAAGTACATCTCTGCAATGTCATATACAAGGGCAACTGGAAATTGTCGAAACCGCAGTAGCACATCAAAGACGTCACGTTGAAGCTTGGGACCTTGGTAAATAACATCATTCAATGACACCCCTTTGAATTTCGCAGATGCATCGAACACAGCGCGGGTCTTCGTAGTTCCCTTGTCAGGTCTCACAATTGCAAAATGCGGGAAATACCAGGAGGCGTCACTTTGGAAATGTATCCCTTTCTCACGTAATCAGCAATAACATTCGAATACGCTCCACTTAGCAACGGAACCTTCAGAAGTCTTTTCTCTGTGCTTACCAATCGGTTCACCGCCATGTCATAATTATTTGGCAATGCCGTGACATCTGGTTTCCATGACATGGACACAATATATTTTCCGTCTTTAAACTGCACTGAACTTTTGGATCTTTGTATGGCCATTTCTTCGTGTGGTGTCAGTTTCTCTCCTTTCATTCCTGAACCTGAAGTATCAACCTCCCAGAACTTTTGAAGCACTGAGCTTAACTCCTTGTCTTGCACGAGGTAGGCCGCAATCAGCCAGCCATCACCTCAGCTGCACCAATGCACGACTGGTTGCATATCTCCGGTTGCTCTTGTTGCTGTAAATGCTGAGGTTTTGCGCTCGCCTTGACATCCACTCTTTGAAAGTCAAACTCAACAGGCACGGTTTGAAAAAATTCCTCCCCATTAAGGACATTAACAGTGATCTGCTGAACAGTTCCTTCCAATCCTAATTCGGCAGCCGCGTCACCATTGATGTACGTCTTTGTGCTAGGCACATCCATTCTCTTAAACCCATCACACTGGGTGGGTGTTTGTTTTTGCAAACATCACAGTTCATGTCGTTGAAACGGCCCGGCACTTTTGTCTGTCCAAAGAACGTCTGCTCCCCTTCTCTGCGCCTTCCCGATACTCCACTTAATGTCTCTGCTGCCACAGTCTGAAATTCACTTTCCTGGACAATCTACTCCCGCAGAGTCTCCACACTCTCTGGCTTGTTATATTCAAATACCCATCGGTTGTAGCTGGCGAGCATTGACTCTGTCATCTTCTTCTGTATCTTAATGTAAAATGACCCATGACCAAGCTCCTCATGTCTTTCAGCTTCTTTAAGATTAATAACGATCACATCTAATAAGTCAGCAAGTTTATCCAGATCCTTAGCATTCCCAGAACGAATAGGTCTAAACTGGTCCAGCTTCTCCATGCATAGATTAATCTAACGTCGCTGGCCTCCATAATTTCTCTCTAATCTGCTCTTTGCGCTTCATATGCTTCTGGTGAGTGTCCCAGACTCTCCACTGACTTCAACGCTTCTCCAGATAGGTACTCCTTCAACTGCAGTAGTTTGTACTTCGCTGTAGCTGGGGCCTTGTCAACCCAAGCCATCAAATTCCCCTTTCCAGCTCCCATAAGAACGCTTGTCTCCACCAAACACTGGAATCGATACTCCTGCTAACTGCTTCCACATAACCTTTCCTAGTTCGTAATTGGGCGACTGCTCGTCTTGCTTATCCGTTTTTGCATCGTTCTTCGGAGACGGTGGGCACGAAATCCCAAATTTCTCATCCATGGCTCCTTCCAGCTTCCAAACTTTATTTTTGGCGTCTTCTTTTGCATTTGACATCTCCGCCTTGGCCTCTCGAATTTGAGCTTTCAATTCCTTTTGACGGCAAATATATTCTTCCTCAAGTTTCTTTCGAGCGAAGTTGACAGATTCTTCTTTCTCGCGAAATTTCCCCTCGAGGTCGGTAACGTGTTGGCGTGCTTTTACTTCCTGTGTGTACAAGGTTGGTATTTTCACAGAAAATCCAGATGCTTGACTCGATATTTCATCTTTGTTGGCATCCAGAAGCTCTTGATAACAATCTTGGGCTTTCGCAAATTCCCCTTCGATTTCTTCGTTTTCGCGGCTTGTTTTTCCACGCCACTGCGATCCTTGACTTTGGAATGCAATTCTGCCAACAGCTTCAAATCCTCGATAACAGTCGCTTGCACTTCATCCAGTTTCGCTCGGGAATCTCGAATCTCACGCTGACCGGCTGCAAACCCATCTCCAATAAATCCAGCAGATTGTTTTTCGTCCTTGTAAACAGCGATTTCGACTTGGCAATTACGAGTTTCTGTTCTCCAATCTTGTCTGCAATTTCGACGAGGGCATCGTCTTCGACAACTGCTCGATCGTTCGATTCTTCTTCTTCGAATTCCTCGGCGGCATAATTTTCCGAACCTCGCTCTGCTACCAATATGGTCTCGACTTAACCATTTATTGAATTCCACGTACAAAGAAGGTGGATACGCAACTTTCTTGAATCTTTCGATGCGAAGTTTGTTTTCTTTGTGCATGGTCTTCGAATGTTACGATTTTCTTGTAACTTGAGGGCTACAAGGAGGAAATCAAAGGTGTAATATGTGATCGTTGCGGTGTATTTCCTATAGATGGTGTTGTAATTCGTGTTCAAACTTGGAACTTAAGATATCGCCACTAACAAACCCAATCGCTTTCTTAGTTTCCTTAACATGTCCCAGCGTTCTACATACACAGATTTTACATAAAATTCGTTGCCGTTGTAGTGTGTTCAGAATCATAATCCGATACTTTCATCAACATATAAATCACACTTCAATAGAAAACCTTTTTTTCTGGTGTTAGAAGCCCCGAACGAGGAGGGAAAATCAACTGTCACGGCTTTAATCCAAATGTATGAAAGGGTTTCAAATATAGTGGTGCACTATTATGGAATTCACTCCCAAGTAAAACAAAACTTGCTTGCTCTTTGGCAAAGCCGCCGGAGTGAATTGCTTGATGCCGAGACACGTTGAGTGGAATTTAACTGCCAAATCATGCAATTTATAGTTATATTGTTACTTAATTTTCACTCTTATGTATTAGTATTAGGTCAGTTTACTGTTAGAATCAATTGTACATTAGGTTTAATTTATTTTTCCTCTTTTATATTGTAAATTTCACGCGCCCAGTGGAAATCAGCGTCCTTGAGTTTGTTGTTGGGGCTAGCGTGAAAGATTTTTAATAAAGTTTACGTACATAGGTATCCACTGGGTAAAGTTTTCCACAGCTTGGGCAACTGGGTTGATGTTGGTACGAAGTGGTGTGATCTTGTTTAAGAATACAGGAGAATACTGTTTTCTTTCTATTTGCTTTCTTCTAGAAGCCCTTCTGAATCCAAAACAGAAGTTCTAAGAATGGAATTTCCCCAGAGCAGTTTTGCTTTTGCCTTACATTCCGCTCTTTTAGCTGCTGGATTCACACGAATACACCGTAACTGGTCAGCTCATTACTTTGCACCATGTCCTTTGGGAACATTTTCCAACTCTTCTTCTCAAGGAGCTACAGGATGCATACCGTGCCCTCCAGGTATCTTACACTAATTAGTAGTCATTTAATGTGGTCTGCTGCAAATACATGAATCTAATTTAACAGTTCAATCTATTTGCTTATAAACAACGATCACTCGTGCTAGGTCTTTCGAAGGTAAAACTTATTTTGGCTTATTTGATGGGAAATTTGACAATGATTTTCTTCCTTATACAATTAGACTATACTCTTCTGCGTTTTCCCTGAGCAGTAGTTAACTCGGCTGCACCTCGTTATCTGGTCGCTCGGAGTCAGAGTAAACACAACCTCGTATTGTAATTGTTAACGTATTAGAGCAACCACCATAAAACTCCACTTGAATGTGTCTTTTTGGTCCGTACTATTTATACCTGCCTGCTTTTCTTTAGTCAGATTGCGTGAGTTTTTCGTCTTAATATTACCAGGATTTCCCAAGATGCCTGAAAGCTGCCAAAGATGTCCAAAGATTTTGGAAGGTAGAAAAAAGTAGCCCAGGAGTCTCTTCACTGCGAAAACTTTGAATACTATTCGCACCACTTGTAGCGTCATTTGTAGGACTCCTTCTGTAGTCGAATTTGAATGGAATTCATACATTACGTTGTTTGGTTAGGAACTGTTAGTAGTCCGAATTTGTGAGTCATGTGAGAGAAATTGGCATGTATACGTGAGATTGATGTTTTCGATCCGCAGGCATGAGACTCACACATAATACGTGAAAGCTGGCAGGTACATAGAGGATATTACATGGCAGCGCAGAGATACGAAATTTCTCTTCCAGTATTTCACTCGTTCGCTGCGCTCACTCGTGAAATATTTTTGAAATATTTTAAATCTGCACTTAGAATTGTCGTCGATATCGAGAATATTTAGATTACAGTTAGGTTCGTCCGCCATTCTGAAATTGTGTCAAGACTACTTTGACAAAGGCGCCGCTGTCAAAGGTGCCGCTGCGAAAGGCGCGATTTTTTATGTAATTATAGCAACGGTGATCTTTTCACGTGTGAAGATAACATGTTATTGTCACGTGTGAAGATATCATGTTTTTGCGCGAAAGCTCACCTGGTATTTCACTGGTGTTTATGTAATAAATATATGTATTTCAGATTCTTAACTACAGTGGAATCAAATCAAATCAAATCAAAAGACTTTATTTTAAGAAGGTGACACGTGACAGTGCTGAGCACTGATGACCCTGTGGCCCTCTATAAAATAAACAAAAGATATAAAAATAAAAATTTATATAGGGTGCGTTACAGTAGAATTTTTAACTAATTTAAATATAAAATATATACAGGATACAGCTTAATGAAAGTTGTGATAGCTAATATATATGTGAATAGTACTAATAATAATCATTATAATGAATATATAAAACGATAGGTAAGATTGACTTATTATTGGCTAGGTTAGCTATAGATATATATTTCTTAAAAACTGGACTAGGTATATTGGATTTCTAGCATTTTGATTGGCTGAACAGAGCTAGGCTTGCTGGATATCAAATGATTATAACCAACCCGGTGCTACGCGCCGCGTTGGTTATCTATCATTTGATATCCACCGCGCCCTCGTAGAATAATTGTTAAATATATATATATATATATATATATATATATATATATAGCATCCCATATAGCCAGGCATTACGACTTAGGAGAATATGCTCATCTACAGACACACTCAAACAGAGGATAATGGAATATTCAAATTTTTTTGTCGCTTGTGGCTACCAGAAAGGAAGAGTGCTGGCAGAAAGGCGGAAAGTACTCTCGATAACACAAGAAGAGAGTCTGCGAGCGAGAGAAAGGGGAACCACTGATCGTATACCCCTGGTAACGACATACAACCCGCATATCACATTTATTGCGGAGATAACTAACAGAAACTGGCACTTTCTCCAGTCAAAGGAAAGATTGGCACCCATTTTTCAAGAGCCACCACTGGTTGCATACCGGCGACCGAAAAATCTCGGAGATATACTCGTGAGCACCAAATTAAAAAGTAAAACTACTAGAGCCAGCAGCACAACTGGCAGCTGTGGACCTTGCAGCAAACCGAAATGCAGCTGGTGTGGTCGCATAAATGAAACCTCCACCTTTACAGGGACTCAAGACAGCAAAGTTTTCGACATATTTCATACAGTGAATTGTCAATCGACGTGGGTGATTTATATAATCGAATGCAAAATCTGCAAATTACAGTAGGTAGGAAAGAGCGAGACAGGCTTTAACCTACGACTCAACGATCACAGAAATCATATTAAAAAAGGAGTTAGTAGCTGCGAACTCACTGAGCACTTTTTATATAACCCAAGAACTCATAACTTTGACAATGACGCAATAATTACCATCATTGAGCAAATTAAACAAAACGACATGGCTATCGAATGAAAAAAGGAAATCCTTCGCACAAGAGAATTTTTTTGGCAAAGAACTCTTAAAACTTTGCAACCAAATGGACTGAATAAAAGAATAGGCTAGAGAGAAGGGACGCAAATACCTTTATAAAGAATTGCATGCAAAAAAAGTTTCAAAACTTAAGTTATAAAGGGCGTCTTACTCTAGACCGTCAAAACAATTACCGTAATAACGATCTCACTAATTGATATGCTTTAATACGTCAAGATAAGTAACTCTAATTATCTGTAAACAAACGAAGAGCATAGACCCCTGATGAAGGCAGAAGCCGAAACGCGTCGGGTCTGAAATAAAGAGTTTTATTTATTTGTTGCCTATTCTCTATTGTGCAAATTATATATACATATATATATATATATATATATATATATATATAAACTTCTCACAAGCATCCATTCTTGTAGTCTCTCATAACGATCATATAAATTTAACACAAATGAAGACAAACTCTAACTTTTTTTGTTTAACACCTATATTTCGAGTACATTCAGTCCTCTTCTTCAGGGTGACTAAAAACCGTTACAAGAATCGTATTACAATATTCAAACTGTACATTTCAAAATTGCGTTACTAAGGACACGCGTCTTAAACGATTTTTATCGCGCGCGCACACCCGCACGTGACTTCTTGTTTTGTGCGTAAAATCCGTCATTGTCGTTGAGGCCATGGGGCGCCAAGGTCGCCAGTTTGTAAATCCAGTGATTTTCTCTTTCTCGTAATTCTTTTTCTCCTTTGACATGGTCTATCAGCTGTATTTGCATGTCTTCTAAACCTCTGTGCCCGTCACTATTGAAATGTCTGTATATGAGGTCATCTTTCCCTTTTTGATTTAAACTTAAATTAACATGAGCATTGACCCTGCTTTTATGATTATTAAATCGGGTTCTAAACCTAGTCGTAGTAGATCCTACATATTGCACTTTGCACTTAGTACAATTGATCAGGTAGATTACGTTACTACAGTTGCAATCTAAGTTATAATTAATTTTAAATTCTTTGCCATTCTCATTGCTACAAAAGGTGTCACCTAGACATAAAAAATTACATATTTGACAGTTTTTTGAAGTACATTTCAATGTTCCATTGATCTTCTCTTTCGGGGCGTTCGTAAAACGAGCACGAACCAGGTATTGAGCTAAGCTCTTTGGCTTCCTATACGCCACCATTGGTACTTGTGGAATGGCTTCTTTACACCTCGTGGATGAATGTAAAACTGGATGTAGCTTTTGAAGTAGACCTCCAATATGCGGGAGGCCAGGATGGTAGGTTACCACAAACGGAACCCGAGTGTTTTCTTTTCTCGGTCTTTGTGCTAAAACTTCATCTCTCGACGTTCTCCTTGCTCGATCTATTTGTTCTTCCACATACTTCTTCTTGTATCCCCTCTCTTCTAAAAACTTGCATAAATCACTAGCTCGTTTCTCAAAGAACGAGTTCCTTGAACAAATTCGTCTTAATCTCAACGCTTGCGCAAAAGGGATCCCTTTCTTGCAAGCGTTTGGGTGACACGATGTTTTGTGGAGGTATTGATGACTATCTGTTGGCTTTATGAAGACATCAGTCTCGAGTTTCCCAGTATCATTGATCACTTTCACATCTAAGAATTCTATTTCACTACACGACCATTTTGATGTAAACTTTATTGTTCTATGTGCATTGTTGAGGTACTCGATGAAGCTTTTAAGACTGTCTTCCCCCTCCGTCCAAATAATGAAAATGTCATCAATGAAACGCCACCATGTGTGAGGTTTAATTTCTGCTTGCGAAATTAATTGTCTCTCTAGTCTATCCGTGAATATATTGGCATACGATGGAGCCATGCGAGTTCCTATCGCTGTTCCCAACTTCTGCACATAGTGCTTGTTATCAAATTCAAAATTATTATTTTTAAGAACGAGCTCTGTAAAATCAACTATGTCCTGTTTGAGACCACTGTTCTCCGATCGATCTGAATGATGAGTATTAGAAAATCCCAGGGCCTCTCGGACCGCCTGTAACCCCTCGTCGTGCGGAATGTGCGGATACAGACCAACAACATCTATTGTACATAAAATAGCTCCATCAGGCAATGTTCCTACGTTCTTCAATTTGCGTAAAAAGTCATTGGTATCTTTTATATAAGACGCTATATTTGGTACCAATGGTCGCAAGTGGTGGTCTACAAATTGTGAAATCTTCTCTGTAGGTGTATTACAACCTGATATCACTGGTCGTCCGGGACATCCTTCCTTGTGAATTTTTGGAAGTAAGTAAAATCTTCCCGCTCTCTCTTCCCCTGAAGCCATAAGATATTGCTGCGTTTCCTTGTCAATGTTGCCCTGGTGATATGATTTCTGAATCCGTTCATTAATCTTTTTTATCATGTCTTTAGTTGGGTCTTTCACTAACGGTTGGTGTACCTCCTTATCATCAAGTTGTCTCATCGCTTCCCTTAAGTAGGCTTCTTTATCCATTACAACAACCGCAGACCCCTTATCCGCTTGCTTAATGATTATGTCATCATAGCGACGTAAATTTTCAAGTGCTGTTTGTTCATCTTTGGAAAGATTTCTCTGATAAGCCGTATCAAAATCATGCGACAACAATTCTTTTTCAAGGGATTCAACGTAAGCCTCAATTGCTAATTCTCTATTCCTGTCAGGGATCCAACCAGATTTTTTCCTAAACACTGGGATTTTGTCCAACTCCCGAAAAGGTTGATCTTTATGCGCTGCGGAAAGACATTAAGGATTACATTAGACGCATCCGATTAAAAGAATACTTTCACACAGACGACGATGTAGGAGGAGATTTTTCTGAAATCCCAGTGTTTAGGAAAAAATCTGGTTGGCTTACGTTGAATCCCTTGAAAAAGAATTGTTGTCGCATGATTTTGATACGGCTTATCAGAGAAATCTTTCCAAAGATGAACAAACAGCACTTGAAAATTTACGTCGCTATGATGACATAATCATTAAGCAAGCGGATAAGGGGTCTGCGGTTGTTGTAATGGATAAAGAAGCCTACTTAAGGGAAGCGATGAGACAACTTGATGATAAGGAGGTACACCAACCGTTAGTGAAAGACCCAACTAAAGACATGATAAAAAAGATTAATGAACGGATTCAGAAATCATATCACCAGGGCAACATTGACAAGGAAACGCAGCAATATCTTATGGCTTCAGGGGAAGAGAGAGCAGGAAGATTTTACTTACTTCCAAAAATTCACAAGGAAGGATGTCCCGGAAGACCAGTGATATCAGGTTGTAATACACCTACAGAGAAGATTTCACAATTTGTAGACCACCACTTGCGACCATTGGTACCAAATATAGCGTCTTATATAAAAGATACCAATGACTTTTTACGCAAATTGAAGAACGTAGGAACATTGCCTGATGGAGCTATTTTATGTACAATAGATGTTGTTGGTCTGTATCCGCACATTCCGCACGACGAGGGGTTACAGGCGGTCCGAGAGGCCCTGGGACTTTCTAATACTCATCATTCAGATCGATCGGAGAACAGTGGTCTCAAACAGGACATAGTTGATTTTACAGAGCTCGTTCTTAAAAATAATAATTTTGAATTTGATAACAAGCACTATGTGCAGAAGTTGGGAACAGCGATAGGAACTCGCATGGCTCCATCGTATGCCAATATATTCACGGATAGACTAGAGAGACAATTAATTTCGCAAGCAGAAATTAAACCTCACACATGGTGGCGTTTCATTGATGACATTTTCATTATTTGGACGGAGGGGGAAGACAGTCTTAAAAGCTTCATCGAGTACCTCAACAATGCACATAGAACAATAAAGTTTACATCAAAATGGTCGTGTAGTGAAATAGAATTCTTAGATGTGAAAGTGATCAATGATACTGGGAAACTCGAGACTGATGTCTTCATAAAGCCAACAGATAGTCATCAATACCTCCACAAAACATCGTGTCACCCAAACGCTTGCAAGAAAGGGATCCCTTTTGCGCAAGCGTTGAGATTAAGACGAATTTGTTCAAGGAACTCGTTCTTTGAGAAACGAGCTAGTGATTTATGCAAGTTTTTAGAAGAGAGGGGATACAAGAAGAAGTATGTGGAAGAACAAATAGATCGAGCAAGGAGAACGTCGAGAGATGAAGTTTTAGCACAAAGACCGAGAAAAGAAAACACTCGGGTTCCGTTTGTGGTAACCTACCATCCTGGCCTCCCGCATATTGGAGGTCTACTTCAAAAGCTACATCCAGTTTTACATTCATCCACGAGGTGTAAAGAAGCCATTCCACAAGTACCAATGGTGGCGTATAGGAAGCCAAAGAGCTTAGCTCAATACCTGGTTCGTGCTCGTTTTACGAACGCCCCGAAAGAGAAGATCAATGGAACATTGAAATGTACTTCAAAAAACTGTCAAATATGTAATTTTTTATGTCTAGGTGACACCTTTTGTAGCAATGAGAATGGCAAAGAATTTAAAATTAATTATAACTTAGATTGCAACTGTAGTAACGTAATCTACCTGATCAATTGTACTAAGTGCAAAGTGCAATATGTAGGATCTACTACGACTAGGTTTAGAACCCGATTTAATAATCATAAAAGCAGGGTCAATGCTCATGTTAATTTAAGTTTAAATCAAAAAGGGAAAGATGACCTCATATACAGACATTTCAATAGTGACGGGCACAGAGGTTTAGAAGACATGCAAATACAGCTGATAGACCATGTCAAAGGAGAAAAAGAATTACGAGAAAGAGAAAATCACTGGATTTACAAACTGGCGACCTTGGCGCCCCATGGCCTCAACGACAATGACGGATTTTACGCACAAAACAAGAAGTCACGTGCGGGTGTGCGCGCGCGATAAAAATCGTTTAAGACGCGTGTCCTTAGTAACGCAATTTTGAAATGTACAGTTTGAATATTGTAATACGATTCTTGTAACGGTTTTTAGTCACCCTGAAGAAGAGGACTGAATGTACTCGAAATATAGGTGTTAAACAAAAAAAGTTAGAGTTTGTCTTCATTTGTGTTAAATTTATATATATATATATATATATATATATATATATATATATATATATATATATATATATATATATATATATGTATATAGATATATATATATATATATATATATACAAATAAAGAAAGAAATTGTTACTAGTTACTCGAGTTTCACGCTCAAGGCGATCATCAGACTGAGTCAGTCTACGAAAAGATGTCAGTTATAGATGTTCAAATTCAGGAACGGTTGGAGCGACGCTTCTTCTGATTGGTTGCCACGAAGAACTTGTTTTCGTGGCGGCATTTCGTTACCAGCTCGGATTTCTTGTTCAAAAGGGAGAAATTTTGAGAGGTCAAGATGCAAAGTTTCTCAGATAAGCACAGGTTACAGCGAGAAGGATTGCCTTTGTATGCCCTTGCTCTTTTAATGATGCGCCAGTTGATTTTGTAGTCTATGTTTCCGTCCTTTAAGTTCCAGATGTATTTTGAAAGTACAGTGTCATGTGAGTGTTTTCGGTCTTTGAAAGAAAGTTTGTGATTGTTGTATCGTGTTTTGAACTCATTTTCTGTCATGCCAATGTAGGTCCTTGAGTTACCGGAAGTTGTTGTGACAGTAGCTTCGTAGATAATGTTTTTAGTGAGGCACGTGCCGTCAAGAGGGCAAAGGTTTTTGTTTCTACAATTGCATTTCTTCTCGCTAGAGGTCGTGCTATTTTCATTTAGAATCTTCTGATTGTGGCTTTTGATTATGTTAGCCATGTTTGTTGTGCAGCTGTAGCTGACCTTGAGGTTGTTCCTATTGAATATTTTGTGGAGCTTGTTGGACTTCGGGAAATGCTTGTTAATCAGGCCAAGGAAGGACTTAGCGATGTTTGTTCGAACATTCTGACTGTATGGTGGGTTGAACCATATGATGTTCCTTGATCTGTTTCTTGATTTTGTTCTTCCTTGGTCTTGATTTTCAACATAATGGATTTGCTGGTTGAACCCACTGGATTTTAGAGCATTGTTGTATAATTGCGAGGTTTTGTGGAACTCGTCTTGGTCGCAGGATAAGCCCGATATTCTAGTTCCTATGGATGTCGGAATTTGCCTAATTGTAGATGGAGGATGATTCGATTTGGCATTAATGTACAACGGATGC